>JABASI010005228.1:0-12637 GCA_019776505.1 Tomocerus nigrus | reverse complement strand
TATACTTTGTAGGCATGGTTGTCAGGTAATGTTTTTCCGTCCAAGTAGTTCGGGGTACGTTTTGTAATACCTCTATTGAATGTATGTATGACTTGACTGGATTATTCCTGCGCCGTGGTTGGTTCAGTTTACTTGGCAGAAATGTACAAGAATTACAATCCGTGTGCATCTACTAGCATGGATGGGATTGACGAACGAATGTACATATCCATCCCATGTCTTTCTATTTCTTATTACCTAAGTTGCGGAAGCAACTTTATACATATCATCTGCAGATCTGTTTGTCTATGCGTGTCAACAAAAAAATCTGAATGAAATGAAATATTTCATCGAAATTGTGCAGACATGTTAAAGGCTCGTAGCACTAACTTCTAATAAAAATCATCGCGTAGAGGGATAATTGATTGAGGATATCATAGAATCCCTGTGTTAGCCAGGGTAGAATCTGAATATCACCAAATTTAAGAATTATTTACCAAAAGTGGGATGGTTCATGAATGGAAGGGTTCATATACTACTTTTTCCTAAACAACTTGAGGCATTCGTTTCAGTTTTTGGCGTTTAAATCGTTTAACTTTTAGTTGAGAAAGAGCGGACACACCCATTTGGGAGAAGGTTTACTGTATGCAACTTTATTATATCCGTGTTTTGCAGTGGTTGATCCTTCTACTATTCCATTTACACAGGTCTCTATGATAATTATTATTATCGTCTACTGCCTAGGTATCCTACCAACACATACAAAATACAAACATGAGGAGTATGAATGAGTATACTGACTGAGTCCAATGCCCAAGCACAGTTAAAGTCATAACACGATGGTTGTTTTTGTATCCAAAGAAAAGTATGTATGTACAGTATGTAGTGTGAGAGGAGAGTATAGTAGCTAGTAGTTCACATCGACATCGACGAACAAGTAGAGAATCAGACAGAGAGGCCTTTATTATTATTGTTCTACTATCTGTTCTTGTGTCTCTATCACTCGAGTTAGTTGGACTACCTAGTCGACTGACTACTGCACTTGCTACTCTGCCTGCCTGCCTGGCTCTGTTGTGTGAGTCTTATTTGTTGTGCTGTGTGGGGCATAGCTATGTATGTACATTCGAATCCAACAATCAACAATACATCGTCCATCAGGCTCTTTATTAGTTTTTAGTTTTTCCTACAACTTGCAGTTTGCAGCAACTTGCATAATCCTCGAGTTGTTCGTCCGCAATTAAGCTCCTCATTCATCATTCATTGTGTAAGTAAAGTGTAAAGAGCACGACCAACTTAATTGCTGATGGCCGACTCCTAACTCCTGGGCTCTCCTCCTGACAGCCGTTTCGTCCTCCTCCTCCTCCATCCGCGGACTCTTTTTATACTCCCCGTTTTCACAATCCCCCCTCATAATTGATAATGCCATCAGGAAGTTGCAGATCCTCAAACCAGCAATAATTACAAGTGCAAATCGATTTTCCTTTCAAACCTCACCAGTTCTCTATCCTTTTAATTTTCCAAGGTAAGCAGAAATAACCTCTGACTTCTACTTAGTTGTTAGTTGATACCTTTAATCTTAATCCAGATCTGGGATTTTGTCAATCCATTCAATGTTTATCTACAACTAACTCCCGTCACCCGTTTGTTCATTGTTTCTCAGGCCGTTACGGTGTGTATATTTTTTGCTAATTTTTCGAATTTTCATTGTCAGCCATCAACAATCGACATGTTTTCAATGTTGAATGTGTTATTTTTTGCCGTTCAGATTTAAAAATTAATTTTGACGTCTCCAAAAAAATTGTGATCAAGTGATTTCTTTGTTGTTCCCTAAAAAATGCTAAATAAAGTAATTGGTCGCTATTTTTCACATTTTAAATAATTTTCTATGTTGGTTTACAGACTTCTGACTTTTCATCTAAAATACCCAGAATTTTACTAGTGACGAGTAATCAGTAAATATTATCAACCACCAGCATAGTCATTTCTTTGAATTCATTTACAGATGACAGACAACATAAACAAATCACAAAATCGTTAACCAAATATTTCACAAAATGTTTCTGATTACCTATGCTCCAGTTTCTGCATTGCCTCGTGCAAATAGAATGGAGGGTTTGTAAGCCTATGATTTCAAATATCAAATACTATGTATTATGTCACTGTAACTTATGTAATTGTAATCTGTGATGTTAGTAGTGCAATGAACTGAAGAAGGAGATTAATCTATATATTGATTCAATTATTCTAAATATTATTGTTTCTCATTCGCATGCAAAAAATC
The DNA here is from genome assembly GCA_019776505.1 of Tomocerus nigrus. Lineage (NCBI taxonomy): Eukaryota > Metazoa > Arthropoda > Collembola > Entomobryomorpha > Tomoceridae > Tomocerus > Tomocerus nigrus. The sequence goes on along the minus strand of JABASI010005228.1, from coordinate 10,377 downwards.
GAGCATTCATATTGATTATGCCACTAAGCGCAAGATCATAATAAATTTTATTCGGTTACAGTTTTCCGATGTCAGCTGCATAACGGAAGAGGCAAACTTAGGAAAGTAACCTATTACGTTTTACTGACTGTCTTCAAAATTCAATAAAAAAAGGTAAATTCATTATTGTTATTTCTTGTATAGATAGTATAGCATATTTGTTTGATTTCGGTATTAGAAAATTCTCTTTTATTAATATTGTTTTATTATCCTTTTGCCTGTCATCGGCCAAAAATTATGAAAATCGTTTTCCAAATATCTGCCATTTTCAATAAAGTTGGAGATTAAATTATGCATTACAATACAAATGGTATTTATATCTTGAGATAGACAAGTATAGAATCCATTTCCTTTCTATATGATTACTTCCCTCTGTACATATGTCTCATAATGTATTGTGCATTAAAGAAATGCTCCGCTATGAGATATTTCCTTTACTAAATGACAATTAATGTATGCACGGTTCAGAGGCGTATAAATAAATAGTCACTCATTTTATGCAATTGCAATACGCGGATGCAGATGTTTTTTAAAAATTTTGACTGCTACGGAATGGAAATTTAGTTTTAGTTGCGTTTTACCGAACTGTGGCTTTAAGTTTACAACGTCATATTATTAATTAATTTGTTGATTGAATTGCGGTTTTGATAAACACTAATTATTAATCTTTTCTTACTACAGCCTGCTAATACTGACTACAACGCTACCAACTAAATTGTTTAAGCAGTCGCTTGGAGAAGAATGAAAATTTAATATCAGTAAAAATTGCGAATAAACAATGAAACATTATCAAATCGGAAATTCAAGCAGGCGACCTCCGGAACGCTAAAAAGTAAGTTAAAGTTAACGCTAAAATATTTTAATTTTAAAAATTAAAAAGGGATATTAGGTAGAATAACCGTCTATTTTATAAACAAATCTAAAATTGTAATAAGTGTATATAGCGTATAGCTATACTCCTGCATTAACCTAGTAATAATTAGTTTTCTAATAGATAGTATAATAAAAGTAATATAAGTAGGTGAAATGCATCACACGAACAATTGTTGAATCAGATAAAGATAATAACTTATCTCTTATTATGTCATTTTGACTGTAGTAAATATTACGGCATCAAATATCACGAGTAAAATATTCAACGCTGCTGTTGTCTTATCTTACTAATTGTGGAAGCCGCTGTCATAGCTGAGATTCTTATTATTATTGCACTCATTATTATTGTCTGCCGACAGTTGTGGCATTTCTTATTATGTTCTGTCAATAAAAACAGAAGGCCTCTTCTAGGGAGCAAAATAAAATAGCCAACATCATTTCTCTGCTATTTTTAGTCTAGCCAAACAAAAGTAGTTACAGGCGGAAAAAGAAATATTGTTTTATAGCAGATACCCTTTAACTTCATGGTGGATTTTGTATTTCGTAGCCCTCTAAAGTGGGATTAATACATAATGTTCCAAGGATATTTACTATTACTATACTATAACTACGCCTATTGTAATTATTGTACTACCTACTTGAATTAGCGTTGTTTTTGAAGGTATCTATCTCAGACATCTGACATATAACATATTTGCTACTTTACATCTAAGTAGTGAAATGACATTGATTATTGTTTATTACAAGATTGTTGTTTTACATATCACTTAACTGTTTCTACTCTAGTCCCTTTGCAAAGTAAACATTCCATTGAATTTTAATATTTCACATGGTTTTATTAGAACGTATTTACAGCGCCTTTAAATGGGATCCGATCCTAGATGTACAATGCTAGAAAGAGCACTCTATGTAGAAGGATTTATTTTATTTTACTTGCGCTTGCATGCGATTTGTGAATTGAGACTACACAGTGTCATTATAAATTCACAAGCAAGACTACAAAGCAATACAGTAAATTTTTAAGGTAGCAATTATGTCAGGCCAGTAAAGATAGGCGACTGCTACCTGCTTACTGTTATTCGTATTGTGGGATAGTTAACATAATGGAGCTAGCTACTAGACAAAGATTACTCTGCAGCCATACTTAATGAATAAGTGGAGGATAGGTTCTGCAGTATTTTCTGCACGCTGACGTTACTCAGCCTTCAGCCACTAATAAATAAAAAGCAGCGCAAGCGAATTTTCCCATGGTAGTGAATTCTAAGTTACATATTATAAGTGATAAGGCTCTAACTTGATAAGTTCAATTTAGTCTCACAGCCCATCGCTCACAGCAATTAAATATTAGCTCTGACTTCAGTCAATAATAATTACTGTGCTATAGTGCTACCCACTGCTATCCTACGTTTTATTTGCCTAAGAATGCAGCATACTAATATTATTTTACACTGAGCATCCTCAGTCCATCCCTTGATTTTCTAAATGAAAAGTAACATGGCAAGAGTGATCTTTTAATGATAAATATCACTCATTCATTTAATAGTTCATTAAATCCCAAAGCTTGACAGCTCATTCATTATTGATTGAGACTGATGGGTACTACAGACAGACCCAGAGTTAGAATTAGAACGATAAATAGCCAAAAATGATATATAATTAAATGAATAATTAATTCAGTATTTTCGTGGCACGTGCACGACAGTCTAACAGCAGCTAATAAATTTCACAATTTATTGAATTTGATATAATGAATTTTCGTTAATTTAAAATATATCAAATGGTAAACACAAGTAATGTTTTTGGAATGTTTCTAGACGTGTAACGTGTAATAACCACTGTTGTTGATACAAAAACTTTTTTATCTGTAGTCCATAGTCCATACATTCGAATGCCGGGATTTTTTTGTGAGATCTGTTTTACCTTTGGTAATTGTAACTATTGTAGAAGTAAAAGATTTAGCGGATTAAGACATACTATTGTACAGGAGGAAAGAAGAAAGGACGAAGGCGTCCATTTCCATTTTGTAGGTTATTTCAATTTAATTGCGTCTCAATTTTTGTTTTGGTTTGTTAGAATTTTTGCAATGTGTAGCTGGTTGTTATTATAGAGTTGTTGTTGTTATTTTTCCTCTCCTCCTCACCTCACCTCTTTATCGTAGGCAACGATTAGTTGGTTCACTTATTGTAAATCTGTGGCTTATCGTGTCATGCTGCACGCTGAGAATACAAATAAATAAGTAGTTAACGTGGGTACAGATAACCTTAACGTCTTTAGGTCTTCACTCGGCGTAGCGTATGTTGGGTGAGAAGGCAATAGGCCATGTGCTCTAGAAATGACGTATAATAAGCACATTGCGTATTCATTATTTTATGATACCAAATCGCAGTAATAAAAATGAGGATTACATTATGGTAAAATAGTAATAAAGTAATTAGAACAGAGCTACCTCGCTCGCTACTCATGTACAAAGTGCAGACAGACTGAAAAGCATTAAAAAGTAAAACAATACTCTCACACCGGAAACGCATTAATTCTCGTCTTTCACGTTCACTGAGGGATAGCAGAAAAACAACTCGCCATACCTATCTTTATGTAGTTATGCATTATGCATGAATTGGAAAAGGTTACAATTTAACAATAATTTACATACGCAAATACATATACGTATATGCAAGAGCAGAATGCACATATTTATTTATTATGTATGTAATTATGCAATTGTTCTTGTTTACCATTTTAATGTATCAGAGGGGAAAAATCTGTAAACTTGATTGCAAGGGGATCTACAGTGCCATTTTTCTTATTCTTATGACTGTCTAAAAAGAATGCACTAGAAGAAGATAATGTTTTTCCAATAACTGAAAATCATTTATCTATCTTATTTAGCCGGCAAAAGAGATTTTGAATTTACAAACAAAATATTATTCTGCAAATGGCGAATGTAGTAGATCTGATAAGGTCAAAACCCGAGAGAGAAATACTCTTTTGAGTGTTTGCCTATTTAAAACATTACACTTACACGCGAGTTATTCGTCATTCCAATACAGGCATTGTTCTACTAATTGAGCAATTAAACAGACAGTTGAGGACTTGAAGTGACTGAAAGTATTGTCGTTATCCTCATTTAAAAGTTAATAGACTTGCACTGGCTGCCTTCCCATTGTTTTTAACTTCACTGCCATTTTAATATTATGCATCTATTGCTGATATGAATTCAAGTTGCGTAAATAGAATAAGAGGGATAGTATCAAATTAATTCAACATTCATTAAATCGTTTGTTGCTCCTTTATTTAATATACCAATCAGGAATTCCTGTTTTTGACTCCCGACGTCCTAACTGTAATTTTAAGTATATTAAGTAACTAATAATATTTCTCCAAGTAACAATTACTTAACACGTTCTAGTTATTTAGACATAATATTTATACATAAATGGCAGAACAATGAAAGAAACAGATTTATCATACAGATACTTAGCTATTTATGTATTAGAAATTAGTATACGTACTTTCTATACGCTTAAATAATTTTTTTAAATATAACTATGGAAAAAACTCGAGTTAGAAAAATACTACGAGTTCATATACACGAGTAACAAAGAATAATATTAACATATATAAAAAATTATGGTACTTTGAGGCAAGACCTTGACCAAAATCATCTTTGTAAATGTTATTAAGACATCTGCTTGAAAATCAGCAATAAAATTATTTTTTATTCTTCAGAAAAGTCAGCTAGGTATCTATTAGTATATTTTACCGCGTTTTTTGGAATAGGCAAAAAAATACTAGTCATTAAACGATTTTTTTGCAAACTTTATTATTGTTGGATGTTTTCCACTAGCACCAATCTTAATATTTGGGGTATCAAAAATGAATGAATACTACTGCATTCGCCATAAAATTGGAATTGGGTTACTATTATTTCTGCTGGTTGACTGTTCAGGTTCAAAATAGATCTGATTTAGCCAAACCTGCTCCTGTTGTAGTTAATTTTTGTGCAGGTACAAGATAAATAGTGAAATTAAATGGCGAGGACAGGGGAGTGACTGTTTTCGATTTGTGAGCATGTAATATCTCAGTTTACTACTGCTACTCTAGTAAACTGCCAATTGCACAGGCTATAAACGCAAGAAGCATAATACATAACTGTAAAGAGTGAGCATAATAATCCCAAGATGCAATGATAGTTTCATTTGAAGATTTAATCTACGGTTATTACTGACAAGCTAATGTTTAGTACCTGGTTCAGCGAGGGAAAGTCAAGGTTATCTCTAAATAAAACTATTAAATTACGTTTGAAACTAATAACATTAAGTAAACTTTGATGTCATCGTCTCCTCAATGGCCCTGCTGAGTAGAAATCAGACTTAGAAAAATGTTATAAAATAAATAAGTGTTTTGATAGTAATAAGAAATTCATCTTCCATTCCTCAAGTTAATCTTTTCTGATGCTACTTTATTTAATAATAAACTAAATGGACTTTATTTTTCTTGTGGCTATAATATTTTCAAAATTATTACTACTTTAGAAAACCAAGGTTTAGAATATCATTGTCTCTCACGTGTCTCTAATCTTAACCTGACATTTTTATCTCGCGTGTAGACCTAACCAAATGACAAGTGTATGCACCACTTCGTAATTATCAAAGTGTCATTAACATACCTAATAAGCAATTGCATATTAATAGAGTAATTAGTTTTAGCTGTCAACTATTAGTGATCTAATGGGCATGTATGGGTTCATTCAATAACGGAGGCTCCTGTATTACGCATTATAAGTCCTCATTTAAAATACGCAGGAAATTAATTCAGCCCAAAACGGTTTTTAAAATTAGCTTGAAGTTAAAATTAGATTACAGTTGAAATATTTAAACTTAATTTTATCCTACACAATTAAGGCACACAAATGGGAAGTAGTATACTATGGGACAATTTTGAGTAATAATAATTTGATATTATTAATAGTTTCAGAATCAGAACGTACTTTGATCGCCTGCTGCCTTCGCATATCAGCGGAAAGCGGAACTACAATTGTTATTCACCGTCAGTGATTTGATTATCGTAGTACATTAAGCAGAGTCAAAAATTCGGCAAATTGGAGTTCGTCCATCGAAAGAATTTAATATACGCTTACCACCAATCCCTTTTTGCCTCTCGAGCATTTGATCGACTAGAGGCCCGAGAAGGCAAAATGAGTGTGTCACAAGCAACTGGGCCCAAGCGGCGTGGGACTATGGGCAACATTTCTCCAGCTGACCTTGCCAGCTTTTTCGAATGTCCCGTCTGTTTCGATTATGTACTGCCGCCGATATTTCAGTGCCAAGCAGGTCATCTAGTCTGCTCGGTCTGCAGACCGAAACTTAATTGCTGCCCCACGTGCCGTGGCCCATTAGGTTCGTAAATTCATTGGGAATTTAAAAAATATATATTGTTCATAGGATGTAGCCCGATTTATTTTAACTGTTGGATATTAATTTGCAGGAAATATTAGAAATCTGGCAATGGAAAAGGTGGCAAATACGGTATTTTTCCCTTGTAAATATTCCTCAAATGGGTGCACAACTCTTTTATTACACACGGAGAAGACGGAGCATGAGGATGCTTGTGAATTTAGACCTTACGTGTGTCCATGCCCTGGTGCTTCGTGCAAATGGCAAGGAAGCCTGGAACAGGTGATGCCGCATTTAATGATGAATCATAAGTCAATCACAACGTTGCAAGGTAATCCAATACTCAATCCTATTACCATTTCAATTTCCCTTTTGTTAACCAAATAAATTCAGTATATTTTTTAATAACAGTCTACTTAGCATTCGCTAATGTTAATGTGGTGTTTTTTTAGGTGAAGACATAGTATTTCTAGCAACCGATATTAATCTGCCTGGAGCTGTTGATTGGGTCATGATGCAATCCTGCTTTGGACATCACTTCATGTTGGTGCTTGAAAAACAAGATAAAACGGATGGTCAGCAGTTTTTTGCTATTGTCCAGCTGATAGGATCTCGAAAACAGGCAGAAAAATTCGCTTACCGGTAAATTCAGTTACTAAATTGGAAACACAATTATTATCATGATGTTAAGAATTAAATGGGTCAGTCGATTTTATTATTTGCAAAGATGTAAACTCAGAGTTTGGGCACTGACCTCAAAGCATAATTAAAAACCTCTTGGGTAATGCTAGAGAGAAAAGTGTTAGGAGTGTGAGTGATTATATTTCTCTCTCGTTTATTTGGTTAATTGTAGTAATAACTCTGGATTTATTTATTTAGACTGGAACTAAACGGTCACCGACGCCGACTTACATGGGAAGCGACACCTCGATCTATTCACGAAGGAGTTGCATCGGCGATTCTAAATTCAGATTGCCTCGTATTTGACACTAGTATTGCCCAGTTGTTTGCGGAGAATGGAAATTTAGGCATCAATGTCACAATATCCATGGTAAGTTCGAATTAAATATTTTTTTTCAAATTTCGTTAAACTTGGACTACCCAGGCATTTGTCCAATTTAGAATTTCGCACTATTTTACTGTAGTTTTCGCTGTTTTTTTTTTAAATATTGGCCATGCCGGTCCTAAGAAATGATTTTACGAGTGCACGTTCTTACATATTTACTGTAATTTATTTTTCTAAATACTAATCTTGTTTTTTTGAATAAAATTTGTAGAACCACTTCAACTGATGTTTGCTGCATAATTTTAATCAGAAGACTTTGTGATTCTACATTCACCCAAGACCAAATTTAAGTCGACTGATTCATTTGGTCTTGCGTAATAATATATACTAGTGATAAACTTATATAACGCGCCTTCGCACAAATCTTACTATTACTGTGAGGGTCCTAACCACGTATTTTATTTGTTTTGTACATTGTGTGTATTGTTAGTTTGAAGTTTAGCTATTACTCTTGAAAGTGTTGGACTTAGATAATCATCGTCTCTTTTTCTAAGATCTGCCGTTTTGTTTTACTTAATTCATTTCTAGTGAGTAAGCCTTGCTCACTCTAAACATTGGAGAAGGTGATTTTAGTTTTTGGTTTTCAAGAAATTATATTCAAAATAGAAAACAACTTTAAACACTATCAAATTGCACGAGTTACTCTACATGGTAACTCTGCTCTCTCTTTTCTTTTGAGGTTTATAATTAGTTTACTTTGTATTATAAAAAGTTATGTTGGTTTTGATTGAAAATCGGAAAAAAACTATTTCTTCAGAGAAATTCGTCTCTCTTTGTAGATATAATTGTAATACTCGGTGATGTATTTCGCTGAGAAATTCTAAAAACATGGTTGTATCAGTATCTCACAATTCCTACGTATTTTTCCTATGATTGTACTGAACTCGCTCGTTTACTAAAAAAAATGTCAAGCCCGCCAATTCCGCTTTACTAGTTTACCCCCTCCCCCCCAAAAAAATGGCAAAACAAAAATTAATGTTTAAATACCTTAAAATTGAATTTGATTTTGTAATTCTATAACCTTAAAGTTAATTTAAAAATGCATAGGTACTCAATTTATTCACGCATTAAATCAATTATAATTAGAGTAATGTAGGAGTGTTGAATTAAATTACAGTCATAGCGATATTTGTCATTTAGTAAGTCTAGGCTGGAATGCCTAGTGATTATCAGAATGTGTAGCCAAAGATGATAATCCTGGTGTGCGTTTTATATTTTGTAGAACCCTGTTTATATTCTGCCGTCTAATAATGGACGTTAATTAAGAGTTAACGTAATAGGAATAAACAAGACACGTACATGCCCAGCTGCTTTTAAAAATCTCATTACTTACATAAAATTTCATCTGTCCACTAATCCTTTTATCTAGGTTGCGAACTAATAGCAATGGCTAATTATTAAGCGCTTAGATAAATAATTCTGGACAGAAATGTGTTCCTACCTTTTGCCTTTTATGAGACGAGTCAGTGGAATTTGTTAAGCATTTATAAAGCTTATGGCGTTAAACGACTGGAGAGATACAAAAATTGTTTGGCATCCATTCAAAACTTAGAATAATTTCCCTGAATGCAATACTACACTAAATGCGATAAATTTTACCATTTGAGCCTTATAAAATATGCAGTTGTTTACATTATGGTACGCTTATGAACTAAATATGCTAGACGTACTACTTATTTGGAATTCGTATACGTAATAAGAATATGTTGCTATGGGTTGTGGGAAGAATTCCTCAACAGAAAATATCTATCTTGAAATCAGGGAGTCATTTCGGGAAACCGTATAATAAAATTTGTCTATGCACACAAGCACGTCTACAAAACTTCCATAGTTTTTAATCGTACCAGTTAAAACGTCTATGTAAGAGCGCCGTAGGTATTTTAGCTATTTAGAGATACCTAATCAATAAGCGTTACAACGACAAAAATTTACTACTCGAAAGTCATTGACCCAATTCTGTGTCCTATATATGCCTATGAACGGAAACAGAAGATTTACTGAATTTCAAAGGTTTATGACAATATACCACAACAGCAATAATTAAATACATATTAAAATATCCACTCACATTCAGGTTCCTACAATGACAATTAGGAATTACTAATATTACTATTAATCTTTCTTCGTGGCTTTGCTATAGCTAATTTTTCTAACTTTTAAATCTGTAGCACTGAAATTATAGTGCAACCCGTCCCTGTATTACTTATTCTTTTTAGAGAAATTCTTTAAATTCGCATCATTTTATAATTTCAAGTTCATTTATTTCGCAAGTTGGCTGTAGTATTTAACTGTGGACAGGAAACTGCAATAAAAATTATTTAACAGCCATGTCCACCAGAAAATCTCTCGCGTCAATATTAGTTTCCCCAATTTTTCATTGTTGATTCAAAAACAGCTACTTCCATTTTGTCGCTCCGAGTCCATTCTACAGCAAATAATTGAGAAATTGTATTGTGCCTTTGCGTTGCTTCCTTTAAAAATTTTCTACGCGGATAAGAAATTAAAGATAGTCTAATCAATTGTGCATTTCTATAATAGCTTCGCAAGTGTCCTGTTTTTAATCCACTTTTATATATTTAGTAAGCGCACTCATTACCTATATTTATTGTAATGCTGAGAGAAGCAGTGCATAGTATTATAATTCTAAATATTTAATGACAGAGTTGCTCATAAAAGTAAACGTTAACCTATTTCTCTGTAAGCATAATATTTAATTATATTCAGTAGAATTACTTATGTCGTACTGATTGCGGATTGTATTTTTCGTTTTAGATGTAAATGGTTCAATATCATTAACATTTAAAACATATTATTACAAGTTGCTCTGCTAATAATATGCTAACGTAACTTTTTTATAATTGTATCACCTGTGCATAATAATTTTCCTTCTTGAATTTTTGGAAGGAATTTGTAAAAAAGGACATTATTGTTAAGTATTTAGAGATATTCTATGGTTGCTCTTTGGTATAAGTCTATTATAAGTGTTAAGTAGTCTTGCTAGCAGTA
>JABASI010005227.1:0-12638 GCA_019776505.1 Tomocerus nigrus | reverse complement strand
ACTTAATTTTATAAACTTTATAAATCTTATTTTTGGCACCGCAAATATTTTATTTGTAAATAGTACTCGCATTCTATTATACAGACAGACACTAATAAAATGTCTGTAGGTAAGTACAAATTACAAATTGCCCAACTAATATCGTTGCTCATCAATATCATGTTCAACTCAACACCCAATTATTATTCCGTCTGCAACGACAACGTAGCTACAGCAGTTACTATAATTTTGAGGAACGTCAAGAACTGCTTGTAATTAATAACGTATTGTATTCAGCACAAATTACCTAATTGCCGGATTGATTTTAAAATAGAATAGCATTATGCAGTAGGACACAAGGCTCATAAATTGTTGACAAATTTAGGACAACAGGATAAGAGAATAATATGTCAGGATATTATTAGCGACGAGAGTAAGAGTCAAAGCATATTTAAAATTTTGTAATTTAAAATTAAAGACAGAAGTGCAGTGATTGCATAAGTAGGTACAGGGATATAAATAAATAAAGGATCTGTGCATTGTCAAAAGTCAGGAGGGTTTTCCTAATTACATTTCAGCCGTCGAGAGTAATAATGAAAGTGACAAGGGGGCTACTTTATGACATGTAAAGTAATAATCATCATTTCATTTCCGTCATGCTTATTTAATGATCTAACAGAGATGAAGTGCCTACTTACCTACTTTTCTACCACTACCGGCTATTTTTATATCCTAAGATATTTCCCTGTGCTACTAATACACACTTGATACCTTCATCGTATTTAAAAATCTTATTACTGCAACTACTATTGGCATATATTATGTGGAACATCACTTTATAAAATGAATTTTAGTTGATTAATACACCTGTGTTGGTAATTAGTAGTTGTGTGTGTGTGCATATATAGGTAGTCGAAATAATATTGCAATCTTACGAAGAACAAGTGTTTGTATGCGAAATGGGTTCGATGGAATGGAAATATCTATTTGGGCATATGTGTGAAATAAAATTGCACTCAATTTCGTCATCTCTTTATTTACTGTTACGTGTACATGGATTAGCGAGTTAAGGGTGGCTCCCACTTATGGGCAATGTGAGACTGTGAGAGTAATCACACCAGTGTATTAGCGGAAACCTTCCATATAGCTCACAATTTTTCACCAAACGCTACAACACTTTCGTCAAAAATCGGATTTACTATTATCTAGGGCACCCAAAGACCAAAAGTAATTGTTTCGAGTCGGAAGGCAGTTGCCGACGTCTTTAAATATTTCCCTTTTTTGAAGTTGTCGGCAACTGCCTTCGGACAGTTCCGACTAAAAACAATTCATTTTGGCTTTCAGGTACCCTAGATAATATCAAATCCGATTTTTGACGAAAGTTTCTTAGCATTCGGGGAAAAATTGCGAGCTGTGGAAGATTTCTGCTAATACATTGGTTGCAGTACTCTCACTTTGCCCATTGGAAAGCCACCCTTAATAGAAAAGTGAATTGGTGGCTTGTGCTAGGATTAAGTAAATAGCTAAAAGCTAAGCACTTGCGTTTTCTAAACACGATAAGCCAATGCACTAACGTTATTATGTGCACTAGCATAAGATCTCTCTGTCTTAAATGTCTGTCTAGCTAGAGTACAGCGAGTTAGTGTTNGCACTAGCATAAGATCTCTCTGTCTTAAATGTCTGTCTAGCTAGAGTACAGCGAGTTAGTAGTAACATGAGAATAAGGTTAGCTAATAATTGGAATGGTTGGTTGGAGGAGCTCGAGCTCGAGCCTCTCGGCCTAAACAACAAAATGACAAAACGAATCTCAAGTCTCAACTTCACACACACTGCTCTCTAAATCTTCTTTCAGTTCTCGAACGCATCTGGAGATGTGAGGAGCATGAGAGAACAATCCCCTAATATTCAATCTTCAATCAATCTATCAATCAACCTCATCATTTTATTATTTGGCTTCTGAGACAGGTGAGCACCTATTTACCTTTTTCACTTACTTTTTATCAGCATGCAACATTAATTTGCATATTTTATGCAACAATGTCATTTCTCATTTCTCACAAAGTGTAAAAAGTGTAACTATTGCACAAGTGCCACAGACCTACTTAATTTAATTGCTATTATGCACGTTGTTAGCCACTTTGATAGAGTTCCTTATTATTTTTCCCACTGTGCTCTAGCTATACACACTAAAAATAATATCTCTAAAAAAATAGTAAAATGATAATAAGTCGACATTATTATTCTGTGCAAGATCACGGCAACATTTTTTTAGCAAGTGCAAAGTGCAAGTGATGTGGTAGTCATCATTTTTTAATTACATTCCAAAAACAAATAAATTAAAAACATTAGCATAAATAAATTAGAAAAACACTGTCACTGTAGAATATTTTTTACTGTGTGTTTTTTGTGAGTAAAATATTCCTTCCTCAATAAACAACGCAGTTTTTAGTGTAATCGAATCTATCTAATCAATTAGCAATTGGTAATATGATAATAGACACTTTGCGAACTTCCTAAAGCTAACTACTACCAAAAAATGCAAAATGCAAAGCTTAGGGTAATATTCACGGAAATGCCGACAATCAAGTAAAAAATTATAAGTTGTCCAGCGACTTCTACGAGGATACGGAAGTAGAGTGCAGAAGATTGCTTGAACACACATAGGTACATTAGTTGTCCACGCATTTTTTAAGGCTTTAATTTTTCTATCTCACTTTGCATAAATTAAGCAAAGGAGTCTGTGTAACTCTATAAAGAATAGTGCATGTCTTACAAAACTAAGAGATGAAATAATTTTGGGTGTAGTAAAAGAAGATTCTCACAGTTACGGAATTTCTTAAGATGATCTAAGCTGTAAGATTATTAAGAGTTAACTGTGGGAGGACTATTCGGCAATAATAATTGTCCTTCAAGATAAGTAAAACAAAAGTGAGACTGGTGGATGAATTTGCATATTATCTGTTGTGGAGATCAAAGATAGGACGATAGGAGTAAAGGAGTCAAGTGAATCTCACACTCAGTTTGCGACAATAGAGAAGGGAAGAGATCGAGGAACTACTTACCTAAATCAACAAACATTAAGATAGTAGCTCTGTGAACACATCTTAAAGCTGTTCTATTTCCGTTCAGACGTTTTTAAAACACATCTTTACTGTGTGCTATAAGAAAAGAAGTGCTGAGGTTAAATGTGATATAACGTTTCACGCTTTCACAGGAAAACCCCTTTGCTATTATAATTATTAGTATAATTGCAGGTATGAACTTAAATGGAGGTCCTCATAGGTGACAATCATAAAATTAGGTAGCTAAGTATATTATTACATTTAGTAAGTGTCCATAAAACACGAAGGACCAACTACCAACTACTACCACCTCGTTTGTTCTACACAACTCTCTACTCTTTAATTAACTTTACCTTTCGTTTATTTAATTAGGTAGCTCCTCATCTGAAAACTACCTGGCTCGGCTCTCCGTCTTTTCTCTCAGTCACTTGTTACTCATCAAGAAGTGACTCTCCCATCAAAAGTGCTCCTGACCTTAATTTTTTAACAACACAAATCTCAAACTCTCTATTAGCGACAACGGACCAACAACACACTCACTGAAAATCAACTGATATTTTTATTGGCGCTCGGCGCTCTGCAGAAAAAATATTTTGTCTCATTTCAATTCAATGACAATTCCTCATTAAATAATTAAAGTGGAAGGAGATACATACCGAGAGTGATCTCATAGTTTACTTTGTGGTGGTCTGGTGGACGGTGGAAGATAAAATTTTTCCAAAATGGCAAGTACTTTGCAAATGTACCAGAATGCCCTTAACCCACTTAACAATTGGTACTCCCTGCTGGTCTTTGGGCTCGTGGGCACCTTCTCAAATGTCATTTTCCTCTTTCATAATTTGGACAACATGAGAGATCAATTCCAAGCCAGCTTCTACGACACGGACAACACTTTCGACTTTATTGTCGGTAAGTCTACCTTTAATTTTGCATTTCTGTGATAAAATATTTTATAAATCATTTGGCAAGGTTTTCCTCTTCATTTTAGATTACAGGCACACATACAATGTGTGCATAGCATTAGACACAGTTGAAACACAGATTCGTATAGTATAGGTACCTCATTTTCATGCTAGTCATGAAATCAAGAACATAGTTACAACAAGTTACAAGTACGCACCTTTAGTGAATGTTATTTCTTTGTACCTACGTATTTAATCTGCAAGAAAGAGCGGATAATCCCTATTACGTATTAGGTAGCAAATCAACATCCGCACAACAACACAACCTCGGCTATGCTAGCTGATTTTCTATGGATGAAACGCCAATATTTATTAGCTGTTGAAAGATGCATGAGTAATATTTGAAGTTCAAATGCATTTTACGTCTTATTCATTAATTACATCTGATTAAAATTACTTCATTATTACATTCATCGTATTTATTACAATACAAAATTACACTGTGAGAAAAATCTTACAATTATTTCATTTCATTGGGTGATCGTAGTATAGTAATCTGATGATACTGAATGTTTACTTGAAAAGTTCACTTTTATTATTATGAAGTTAAAGAATACCTAGTAGAGGTATCTGGTGGTATCGGGGTATCCCTAATTAAATAATAATACTTTAATATCAACAAGCACAACAATTATATAATTACCTAATTACAAAAGTTGAAGCAAAATGTGGTCTATATAGTATGGTACATCCTCGCTCTCCTACAGGTTTTTTGATTCAACGCTTTAGTTTTCGCAGAAAAGCCAAAATTATTTCTTTATTACTATTATTAGATTATTACATGCAATTTTTCGTTAGAAAATGCTCTGCGAACTTCTTTTAATGAGTGAGATGCAACAATTCTCCGAAATGATACGTCCTTAACGGTCTTTACATGTTATGTAATATCATAATATATAGTGGTTAAAATTATTATCTCATATATGCATTATATTATGCATAAATTATGCATCTTTTTTATACATGCGTCTCTTTACAATTTTTGCTACTTTTAATGTGTGTTTAGTGTTCCATACGAAAAGGAATATAAATGAGTATTTAACTGTGCTATTTGATTCAGCAGAAGTTAAAAGAAAATCTTCTAAGCGAAAGGCCTGAGACCTTTGCCTTTCATTTCACAACTTATTATTTTGTTTGATCTCAAATTAGTTTAGTGCTTGGCATTGGCAGTCACAGACACACCACGTGTTTCACAATTTTAGCCACTTTTTTGATTCTCCTTCATTGATAGAATCACGAATTTCTCCGGAGTTTATATAACCAAATTGCAATTACTAACTTCATTTTCTACATTTCTACTTTAAGAGTAATAATTTTTTAGTATCTGATTTTATTCATATAATTTTTACGTAGATGTATTATATAACTTTATATAGACAACTCTTAAAAATCTAATCCTCACTGTAGAAAATGAATGTCAATTAAATATTATTTCCCATTTTTGAGTGCTACATTATAATTTACAATATAGGTAAAGCTTTTAGTATTTTTTTGATAAAATGAGGAATATTATTTGAAAAATAATATATCTGATATCAATAATTAATTACATATTCACTTTTATTTTGAAATAAAATATTCTTAAATCCTCGAATTTCGTATAAGCAGCATTTCATGAAAACTGAATATAAAATATTCCATCTTTTCACAGAACAATTCTTCCATTATCGCAGGCACTAGCCCTTTTCTAAAAGATTCTAAGATACTATTATGTAAAATGTAACTAATAGATTGGTATAGTTGATGTTGATGGTCATCAGAATCTCATTGTTATATTAATTTGGAAGTATAAAAATGGAAAGGACACGCGATACTACATAATCATTGTCGTCCCTCACCTTCGAGTACCTACCTACTCTTTATTTTGCCTTTTCATTTGTATCTTTCTGACAATGGGCACAGTTACTGTAGAATTTACATTTGTTGTAGTTGTACTACAACCTGTAGCTGTAACGTAATGGTAATTTCTTTTTTGGATCAGTTAATAAAAAAAAGCAAATAAATAAATAGTATTATATAAATATTTCGCCGCTACCTCTGATTTTTTGCGATTATTTTGAGAATTTTACAAAATTTTCCTGGATTTCAGAGGTACAGATCTGCTGTAGTAATAATTAAATTACAGAATTGCCAACAGTAATGAATAACAGTAACCAACAGTGGAATTTATTATTTATTTTGTTTTTCAGTTGGCGGTGGAAGTGCTGGAGCAGTTGTAGCCTCCAGATTATCGGAAGAATACAAAGTTTTACTCCTGGAAGCAGGTTAGAATTTAGACATTCAGTTTTTAAAATAATTTAATTATTCATTTGTCGAATTCGTTAAAGAGTTCAACAATTTATGTAACTGCTAAAAACCAAGGTCGCTGAACTACATTAACCATTGAGTGAAAAGAGGTAGGGTAGGCTCTTCCGAATGTTTTCAAATTAAAATTTAACTTTCTTTGGACAGGAGACAAAAATGACGTTTTTGTCCCTAGTCGAAAAACTGAAATTGTAATATGAAAAGAAGCGGAGGAGCCTACCTTCCGCCACAATTCCATGGTAGCGCAGTCCAGCTACCTTGGTTATTAGAACAGTCAATAATGAAGATAATTATTTCTGTGTGCAGGTGGAGAGCCAACTCCTCTGTCAGCGATCCCAGCATTGTCTTTGCTAATCTTGAACTACCCTCACATTGATTGGCGATTCTTCACAACTCCACAGAAAAATGCGTGTTTCGGCATGAACAACAAACAGTGTTACCATCCTCGAGGATTGGGTCTTGGAGGGAGCAGCAACAGCAACTTTATGATTTACATGAGAGGTCATCCACTTGATTTCGACAATTGGGCCAACATCACCGGAGACCCTCGCTGGGCTTTCGACGAAGTCATCAATTTCTTCAAAAAATCCGAAGACTACAAAGGAGACTGGGATATACGTGAGAACCTGAGAACTAATTTAAAACAAATATTTACACCTGCCGTGAAAAATATTCAAACAATTTAAGTAAATTTGTAAATAAACATTATCAACGTTCAATTTCAGCTAAATTCCACGGTCATGGCGGAAACCTGAAAGTTGCCCAAGCCCCTTACGATGGACTTTCCAAAGAATTTATAGCTGCAGGAGAAGAAATGGGCTACGAACGAGGAGATTTAAACGCAAGATATAACAATAGTAATGAAGACACTCGAGAATTTACATATTTTTATTATTAAACTTAATAAAAGATCGTTTAAATTTATGAAGTTTTTGTAATTGCGATTAAAAACTAATAAATGATATTTTTTAGCCTTTTCCCCGATATATTACACACAAGGAAACGGACGAAGATATGGAACTATGAAAGCATTTATAGAACCAGCAAGAAACCGACCAAATCTCTCCATATACAAATTCTCTAGAGCGCATAAGGTAAACCTTCAAACGCAACGCAATTCACAAGTCCCAAAGTCCAAATGCAATTTTAAATATTGCAAGTATAATTCTTCTGCTTTAAATGAACTGAGAGATCAAGTGATTATATTTTTGTTTTGCATTTAGATTTTATTCAAGGGCCCAGATAACCAAGCCTATGCCGTAGAATACGAAAGACACGGAACGAAAAGAGTGGCCTTTGCCAAAAAGGAAATCATTATATCTGCCGGAGCAATTATGTCCCCTCATCTTCTTATGTTATCTGGAATCGGACCCAAAGCTCACTTAGAATCTCACAATGTAATTATTTCGAACTTTTTATTAATTATGAAAAAAGAACTAATTATTAGATTAAATTGAATAGTGAGTGACATGACCTGTGAAAAATATTTAATTAGCCTAATTATTTACCATGTGCTCACTGTGATGCTATTTAATTGCTAATTTATTACATTTTGTGAAATATTTCAGATTCCTGTAAAGCGAGATCTCCCAGTTGGTAAAAATCTTCAGGTAAATATTGAAATATTTGAAATTCAAAGAAAAAACTACTAATTATTATCAATAAATTCAATAAACAAATTAAATATCTTATTTATCAAGATTTCTTTTCGTTTTTCTTCCTTTTAGGATCATATTTCTGGATTCGTAGGACCATTTGTGATTGACGAGCCGAAATCCATGCTTTTCGACCGAGATATAAATGCAAAATCCATGATGGAATTTACGGAGAAAGGAACAGGTCCCGTATCTTCGACAGGAATACAAGCTTCTGCTTTTCTGGTCTCATCTCAAGCGAAAGCAAAGGGAGAGTACGACTGGCCCGATATCCAATGGCTTCTTTTGGGCACGGGAGTGTACAGCAGACAAGCTCGAGACATGGCTCACTCTTTTAATGTGCCCGAGTCAACTTTGAAAAAATGGTACAAAGACGTCCAGGGAAAAGATTCTTTCACAATTATCAACATGTTGAGTCGTCCCAAAGGTCGCGGCGAAATTACTTTAGCCACAAACAAACCCAATGATTATCCTTTGGTCAACCCAAATTATCTCGCCGAAGATGAAGATGTAAAATTGATGATCGAAGGTATAGCTCAAAAAAAATTATCCAATTATTCCCTAAATATTGTAAATTATTTATTTGTTTTTTATTTATATTTTATATCTTTTTATATTTACATTTTCTATATTTATTCTATATATTTATTTATTTTTCTTGTGAACAAATTAATGAACAATTATTTTAATTTCAGGGGCACACCGTGCAGTTCAGCTTGTTGAGAATACGACAGTTTTTCAAAGAATGAATGGCAGATTATCGCCAACACCATTCCCAGGCTGTGAACATGTACCCTTCAGAAGTGACGCGTAAGGCTGAATTAATTTTTAATTTGTTTATCTGTTAGATGTCATTTAGGTCAAATGCTTGTGCTGATAAATTTTAAAAATTTTCCAGTATAATTCAATTTAATTCGTTTAAAAATTATATGGCATGGTTCTGAAATCGTTTTCTGTAGGTTTTACATTTTCATTTTAAACAAAGTCGTCAAGACTTGAAATGTATTTGATAATTATTGTTGATTGATTGACAGATACTGGGAGTGCTTCCATCGTCACTATACCCTGACGATCTACCATCTTTCTGGAACTTGTGCTATGGGAAAGAAAGATTCTAAGGAGGCAGTTGTAGACAGTGAGCTAAGAGTTCTGGGAACTAAGGGACTTCGTGTAATAGACGCGTAAGTGGATTTATTCTTTAATTCTGTACAAATAATTGATTTATTCTTTTTTTCGTAAGCAAAAAAAATGCTAAAAAGATGCATGACATCGTTAATAATTGTTTTGTTGCCTCCCTTAGATCCGTGATGCCAATTGTAACTTCGGGTAATACCAATGCTCCGACGATTATGATAGGTAAATATAACGACGCTTCATTAATTACAATTTTTTCATCAAGAATTTATAATTGAATTATTTTTTAATGAATTCTAACCTAATCTTAAATTCTGTGCAGGTGAAATGGGTTCGAATTTCATTAGGCAAACCTGGTCTTCGAAAGCAAATGAAGTGTAACCAATGCAGATGGCTGTCGTAATTGTACGAGGAGTTCAGCTCAAATTGTGATAATAATATTTAGTAATTTTTAGTCAAACAGTTTTAGGTCTTCCCTTCTTTTAAATGCAAGTAGAAAATGCAATCGGCAAAAAAGCCGACTGCGATTAATGTTTACAGTTTATTGTCTAATGTTACGACTATGTGACAATAAGTGACAACTATATAGAACAAGAAAAATCACAATTATTTATTTTTAGGATTAAATGGACACTAAAGAATACTTAGGTACCTTCTTCGTCGCAACTCTTCTAAAAATTAATTTTTATTGTTATCTATGCGTTAAAAAAAATAGAAAATTGGCGTGCATCTATAAAGATTTTTTTTGGCATTTTTACATTTTTTCTTCAATAGATCATTTCAAAATTGTAGAGTCGGATTTACAAAACTATAAATTTCAAAATTGAAAATTACTCTTGCTTTTGAAAAGCTGCGGCTTTGATGGATGTCATCAAAAAACATTTAAATCGTTGTTTCAAAAATGTTTGCTTTATGCAAGCAAGCTAAACGATCATTTCCGTCTCGTTTTTAAAAGGAAGGTCCATAAGAGAGCGATGTTCACCAGACCAGTATTTTCTTATAATTCCATTTAACTTTATTCAAATGTATTTCATGAATTGTGTGTGTTTACGTTAATTTCTGTAGTCCAAAATGTAAAGTAGTAATTGTATCGTGTAAAGTTGGCAACTCTTGAATATTTAAAATGAACCATGTCATGTATACTATTTCTGTAATAATTATAATTATGTGCAGATGCAAAAACAAGTAATATTTGTGTCATTCCATAATAGCATAAGGTTTTATTTAATGTGCCCGTTCTATGATGTAATAAGTAATGATAGATGATAAGTATATAAGGTGAGGAATATGAATAAATAAAATTATCAAGTGTAATATTATTCATTATTATAATAATTTATCCCATTTTTCTTTAAAAAGAATTATAGCGTTAATTTTTAAATAATTTCATGGATATTGCAATTCAATATCAAGCAAAAACTTTATTTCGGTTTTTGATTTTCCACAGGACATTCAATATATACATAGATTCAATAGATCTGACTTAATTTACTTATAAAAATATTTACATAATATTGTTATATAATATAATACAGTTTTCATCATACGGTATAGATGCGCTCAGCATTCATTATTAAACGGTCTCGGTCTAAATTGTAGAATGTCGAAACAATGTCAAGTTTTGAATAGATAATTTTTATAATGGTTATTTATTAGTCTTTGGGTAAATCAGCATAATATTATTATGTAATTGTTTCTTAGGTGTGCTGATTTATATGGCCGGGTTACACTTTCATTTGGACATTTTCATGAGTTACGAGGACCTGTAAATACAAAGAGGGATATTAGCATAATATTTTTTATCAAAGTGCAAAACTACATACAAGCCAACAGGTTTAGCACCATTATCATGCATGAGCAAATCGAGCAAAAACAATTAAGAAATAAAATACCGGCCATTGCATTCGTGCCACGAATTACATAATTAATTGTGTCTAAAAATTAATTATCTAACATAAAAATATTTGCTAGAAACTATTTTAATACTTGACTTTAATTAACTCTAGAGTCGATTATTTTCTGGCTGATTATCAGCGAAAAGATATGTTGTTGAACTTGCGTTCTATTATTTGATCCGAATATGAGCGTATTATTACGATTATAATCACTGAAACTGAATACCTCAATTTACTGTTTTACGTTATAGACATATCTTTGCGCATGAGTCCCGGAACTTCGAGCGGCAAAACGACATTGGATTATCGAATCGTAAGGAATGTGCAAATTCCAAAGGGAGTTATAGAAAGTTTTATTTTGCTGAATAGATGGATTGAGGTTTAAATGGGCTCAGAGTGTTTGCAAATTCCGACTCTTATTTTTAATACAAAAAATTAGAATTTTTATGAGGCAAAAGACGAAAAATTGCTGTTTTAGCTGGGAAGGATAGACTTAAGCAGCCCCAATGCTCTAATTGCTCTGTCCCCTTCAAATCCTTTGTGCCCTTTTCACCCTTCAATCTCACACTAACGTCGCAGATTTGGGGATATCTAGTAGTGTTGAGTGTACTGTACCTGAGATGTAGCCATGTTAGGAATATATCCGACATATTCTTCCAAAACTTGCACTGGCTGGAATTGAACTTGGTTGTTGTGATTATTTTCGTATGTCGGCTCCGCTGGAACTGAATACGGCCTTCTGTCGAAAGGATAACCGAAAGGTTTGACATCCGGAAATCTGTGTCCAGGGATGCCGCAATGAATGTGTGAGGGAGTGCACTGCGGCGGGTTATCTTTGTTGTTGTTCTTCTGCTGCCCCCAGCCATAGTTGTGTTTCGGCCTTGGCATCGGCTTCACATTCTGATCCACATCTGCATCCGTCAGCATAACGAACAGATCAAAGACCATGCCGTCTTCTTTGCCCTTCGGAATGAGAAGATGATGAGGGAATCCACACTCACAGCTAACTAATTCTCGACGACCAGTCATGATATCTTGCCGTAGTCTTTCAACCGATTCTGGCCATGACGCTGTCAGCGTCGAGTCAACTGAACGTCTCTTTAAAATGTTATTCCCTGGGTGTACTGCAGCGGAATACAAAAATAAAAAGACCCGAAAAATTCAAAAACTAGAAAAATTTCAAGATTAGGAACATTTAAAAACTAGGAAAATTTCAAGACCAGGAAATTGAAAAACTTGGAAAACTTCAAGATTGGGAAAAGTAGAAAAACTAGGAGATCTTGAAGACCAGGAAAAACTAAGAAATCTTGAAAACCAGGAAAATTTAAAAACTAGGAGATCTTGAAGACCAGGAAAATTTAAAACTAGGAAATCTTGAAAACCAGGAAAATTTAAAACTAGGAAATCTTGAAAACCAGGAAAATCTAAAAACTAGGGGATCTTGAAGACCAGGAAAATTTAAAACTAGGAAATCTTGAAAACCAGGAAAATTTAAAAACTAGGAAATCTTGAAGACCAGGAAATTGAAAAACTTGGAAAACTTCAAGATTGGGAAAATTAGAAAAACTAGGAGATCTTGAAGACCAGGAAAAACTAAGAAATCTTGAAAACCAGGAAAATTTAAAACTAGGAAATCTTGAAAACCAG
>JABASI010005226.1:0-12642 GCA_019776505.1 Tomocerus nigrus | reverse complement strand
ATACCTTACCATTCGGCGTTCGGATATGTACTACTACCCTGCATATAAGTATACCTACCTTCGTAGCAATGTATGTCAGTGGCTGATTTTTGGCATTTCATAGCAAATTATAAGTGGGTAGGCAGTTGAAATAATTTTACACTTGCTGGGTTATTCTACACATTCCAGATAAAAGTATTCTGTATAATATGTCGAATGCAATCTTACAATAGTTTAGATTTAGCAGTTTTAGATCCATATCACGAGTGTGTCAAGGATTCAAAAGCGTTTCCCATTCCTGACTGAATATAAAAATAGAATTGATTTGGGTTTGGCGACAATTTTTCTATTCAGTAGTACAGATAAATCTGCCTGTGGAATCTTTCCATAGATTTCCATTCCCTAATACTCAGGATTTGTGACATGCATTTCTGGCTTGACGCTGGCTTTGTAATATTAGAACGTCGTGGGTGGGTTACCGATGACAAAGGTAAACATGGGCATCCAGGCTAGATCGACAAATAGATACAAACTTGCTCAAATCGTTTCGTCAGGTAATAACAGTGTGTATGGGGAAGGGATGTTTGAGGTAAATATATGGATCACTCTGCTTGTGGTGGTTTCACGCTCTATCCGACTAACGTCGGTAAGCCATAGGGGAGACTGGAAGTTGAGGGTTTGCTTTAATGTCATCAAGACATGATCTTTGACAACGAAACGACGACATTTTTCTGGAATTTGCATGACTCTCGTCGTTTTAACGGTAATGCTGACTAGTTTTGCATGAGGAGGGAATTATTTTATATTCCGTTCCACCTGCGCATCTGTCGCTCGCCCTGTTCCGTGAGAAACCTTACGATACTTAAGCATGTACTCTGTACATTTCGTGCCCAAGCGGAACCATAATACATACATACATACATAAAGGGAGTAGCAAAAGTCTTACGTCTACGTTTGCATTAGCGGAGGTAGTACTCCTACGATAGCGGGGTTCAGCGATAATACCCGGGTATAAATGCCTACAGGTCTGAGTCTCTCGTACTTCCCTTCCAAGTCACAATCTACTACAAGAGGATCTCCGTGAGCCGACCCGATCTCACTTGACTGAATCTGCCTGGCTTGACCAGCCACCAACCACTACGCACTGCATCCCACCAGACCACAGCAAGACTTAAGACCAAGGAACACTGAATAAGAAAGCCAGTGAGATTATTACACAGAGTATTCCACTATTTTGTCAGGACTGAGACACTCATCTTATTTCTAATTGCAACTGTCGTCTTTTGTCCGTGCTTGAACATATATCATCCCAAAGGGTTCCTCTTCATTCACCCGTAGGTATACCCAAATAAGGCACAACAGCAGATTATTTAGTAACGTTTTACCCGACTGTAAAAGTAAATTTTTGTACATTTGACTGCATTCTACCTCAAAGAAGTATTTGCTGACTACAAAAATTACAAACGACCTACTCGCGGGTGTTCATTCAGGTTAGTGCAAAATTTCGATATTCCTTCTTATCTTAGTTCTGTATTAGGTAGCTCATTTATCTAATATTAACATTATCATAAACAATGGAACAAAAATATCTTCAAAAGTATGTTAGGAATAGCATACACATGCACACATCGCCTTCATTTGCTTCGATTATTGAACAAAATATTTCTAAGACGAAGTTTGGCACGCATGCATGCATGTACAAGTTACAAATTCATAAAAGCTAGCTTACTGCTTATGAATTAGGTACTCAATTTTTGGGGTAGCATCTGACAGATCGAGCTAAGTTAAATATTTAAAACAAAAACACCTAAATTGGAATCTCTAACTATTTATTTTGACAAAATAAAAATTGTGACAGTTGCTGGGCAGTAAAAAGGAAAGTCAAATAATTATATTATGCTAAAATAAGTACGTATACGTACGAATAACTCGATAATTATTTTAAAATTTAAGTCCGTAAGTTTCCTTGTGATAGAATAATTAATTTACTCTGCCCACACACCCTCTTTTACTATGCTGTTTTAATGAAATAAAAACATGTTCTCAGTGACGAACATGATTAGGTTTAGAGAAGGCTTATAGGCTATACTCAGAAATAGGTCCCCATAGGCATATACAAAGTAGATTTAATGATTTTATAAAGCCATATACTATTTGTAAGGAATGCTACGCTGCCACAGATAAGCACGCAACATTTAACTTGAACTAATCTGGTAGAAGTAAGCCTAAATTAATAATGAGATCCAACAAAACTAATAACACATAAGTATTTA
Organism: Tomocerus nigrus; assembly: GCA_019776505.1. Taxonomy (NCBI): domain Eukaryota; kingdom Metazoa; phylum Arthropoda; class Collembola; order Entomobryomorpha; family Tomoceridae; genus Tomocerus; species Tomocerus nigrus. The sequence goes on along the minus strand of JABASI010005226.1, from coordinate 10,390 downwards.
CAAATTATTATAACAATGAGGGAGTGATTAACAATCTTCGGTGTAGATACGCACGTACCTACCACTGTGATAATAATTCTTTACATAGAATCCCACCAACAAACCCTTCTGAGTAGCACAGGTAGAAAATCACGCAAAATGTCCATAAATCTCAATCAGAGTTGGCCTTTAAAAGACTAAGAGCTATGTGGTGGTCACTGGTCAGTAGTATTAGCAGAATTACTTTTCATTTATAGAATTAGATAAATGCGGTCTTGGGGTCCACATGCATACGTATGCAACTGTCCATCTCTCGTTCTGCACGTGCAGACTTGATATTACTAATACATAGTGACACACTATGTCTGAGGTCAGTTTTCAATAAAAGTTTCCATGTATCATATCATGAGTCACATTGAGGGAGCCTGAGTCTGGATATTTCCTTTGAAATGTTTAAACCTGTAAGCATGCATGCAGATGATAACGTTGTATAACCTTTTAGCTTGTAAGACGCTCATTATCAGGTTGTACCAACGGGCCTATAATTTTCTAGGCAATTTACTCAATCACTCTTAAGAATTAAGTAGTCAAATGAAAACTGTCGATTTTAGTAATTGGAAGCGACATTTCTTGAAGGAATTGCAATAAATTTTCTAGTTAAGTTCAAAAAGTTTCTATACAATGGAATATTTTTCTCTACTTATATAATATCCCTTGGGGCATTGCGACACATCTCCAGTGCCCGCAAAATGCTGCTACTGCAAAGTCAGAAACGAATGCAATATCCGTATGTAGTCAAAGAGTTTGCTATGTTTATGCACACTAAACGAAACGCTAACAAATACTACATCATTTTTTCACTTTGAAAGGAAATGATAAAAAATAAACAGGAGAAAATATACGAGCACATAAACTAGCATCGGAAACTCAACTTTGTCAGGTTAGATTTGATTGCATCCTAAACTTAAATTGAAACACGAATAATAAATAAATACAGAGAACTAGCTCAGTGGAAATTCTGCAATAACTTAATTTTAGCAATTGAATTTTTCTATTTCAAGCCAAGTCATCTAGGTGAGGGCATGTATTCTGTAATTAGGGGTGCCAAGTAAGTAGGTAATGGTTTTCTACGTGTAGTAGCTGCGTGTTATGTTATGGCATGTTATCACTACTGATAAATCTGACATTAGATTTATAGACGTACGTATTAACAACAGTTATTTAGGCAGTCTTTATAAGTTCTAACGCAGAAATTATTACATTGCTATTAGAACATTAGCTATTGCACTACTTGATGCTAAGCCAGAAGAAGGTGGGTCGATTGCATTAAGATTAGCAATAATAAACTATAAACAAATCGATTGTCCTTCCGTTTCCGGTGTTTTCATAGTTCATGAATTATTCCCATGCACGTACATACAAGAATCACAAAACAGAAACGTATTAGCAGTACTTAAGAGTTCAGGTCAAAGCATTTACACTTTGTCAATACTATAATTATAATTATGGATGTAGTTGTTTGTATTTAACTCTTTTGCATATTGCTACATGGGAAGCTGCAGTAAATAGTAACACAGAAGAAACACTGACCATCACATCGTAAAATGAATAACTGTTTGTTTACACTCATTGCAATTACGCAATCATGTGGTACGTGTCCAACAGCCCAACCAGTGCCTACATTTATTTTACACGGTCGTAAAAAGCAGGGGATGCATAGAAATAAGTTGAATTATAGGGAGGAATTGGTGAATGAGAAAAAGTGCAAAGTCAAATTAATACAAGCACATGAGTGGTAGGCAATCTGTTTCATTCAGTTTAATGTCTTGCATGCCTCCATTTATAAGAGCAACGACACACTTTGTGTTATCTTTCTTGTACATCACATACATTAAATTTTTTTATCTGTAAGATCTTTGCTTTTCCATTTCTATGTCCATGCAGCCTAAAATTCAATACATAAATTTAACCAACACGTTGCCTATTAACTTCGATGTGAGGCAATGATTTCTTGCACTTCAAAAGTACATTTAGAACCGAGATATTATGGTTGTTGAATAATATTATTGTGTAGGTAAGTTATGTAGTGTAAGTGTTAACCGATGTAGGTACATGTGTGTTTGCAATAGCCATAGTAGCCTTTAGCTTGAAATTAACATTTACCCTCGTTGATTCTGTGAATTAGTGTTAAAATTAGAGTGGTTTCGTTGTGCACTTTCAGATATGTAGTGTAATTTGACTAAGGCTGGTGTTACTTTGCTACAAGTTGAATTATTGTTAACTTATTATGATTAGTTAACAGTCAGTCAGTAGTAGTGTAGTTTGGTACGCTAGCTCGGCTCAACTGCCGTGTCTTCGCTTCACTTACGCTTTCTTTTTGTTTCCGGCACGACTTCGCTCTCTCATTCATTATACTATGCTTCGCTAAATCTCCTCTCAAATACCACATTCAACATTATCACCATTCAGTACTATGTGTTCCTAACTGATTCTATGTATTATTGCAAGATCCTTTGATACGATAACAATGTATGAGACTACTAGAGTCACTCACTTGCCCTTTCAATTAAACGTAACAAAACATTCAGAAAATTCAATTGAAGGTGTAAAGAAAACTTAGCTATTGGCTCTTATTCAAAATATATTGAAGTCCACTTTGATTTGGTTGGATGAAGATGATATAACTGTACAACAATGCGTAAAAGTTATGCAATAGAAGTAGTAAAAACAGAAAATAATCTTTCTATTGGATGATTTAAGATTATTTAATAGTTATTTCCTTAGTACATCTTCGTTCATCTCGCATTGCATAAAAGGTTAGAGTCACCTCCACTCCAATATCTCACTTTCCCACACCACCAGTAAATATCTACTGAAAGGATTACCACTTAGGTAAGTACAGTAAGAAACGCATTTGTTTGCACTATATAGCATTCTACGCTCAAATGCCTCGAATTTTCTACAATTTTTTGGATGTTGTTTACAAGTAGTTTGTACGAGGACTTGTTCAGAAAATTGTGATAATATGATTTCTCTTCCATTCCAGCATAATGCAAATGCTGAACTCTGGGTATTGTACACTAGTGTCTTTTTATCTTCGCATTGTCATGCAGTTAAGAATTTCCTCTTTTTGTCTATTCATGATTTTTGCAACAAAACCTTTTTAGCCTTTATCACAATTTGAGATTAAATGCTTCACTTACAGCTTGCTTAGCTACATAAATAAATAGTACCACTTTGTGTACATGCCTCATACAAAAACTTCGTTGTAGTACTCATCTCTTCCTTGTGTTCCCAATGTGTAGATAAATGAATTATTACACAATAATGAAAAGCAGTTAAATTCCCTATCAAAATCTGGCTGGCCAAGCCAACTTAAACTTATCTCTTTCTAGCACATGGGGTCAATTAAGAATGGCAACAATTCCTGGCTTAACTTTTTATTTGCTTTGCTTGCTTCGGAAAGAATTTCGTTGACGCCAAACCGGATTCAATTAGATAAGATATATCTACAGCTTACTCCACTTACTAATTGGAATATGTGATAAATGATAAGGTAGAGCACATCACAGACATTATTCATGTCATGTACTGCTGAGTCAAGTTATGGTGACGAAATGGATTCTTGTTTTACTAATACTCCACACTTTGATAATCATCATAGGGCTCTCTCTATGCATACTATGCATATACTATGTGATGTAAATCTACTGCAATTACTATCATTATCGTTCAAATTTCATAATTTCTCAATCGTAATGTTTTCAGGAAGCGTCAAGCGCGTTAAATTTTCAGAAGATGGTGGCCATAAATAATTTGTTCCCATTGAAAGCACTGCTTGTCACTTTAGTGACATTAACTTTGCTGTTGGCAGTACAAGGATACCTTGGACCCAGATATGGCAAACGAGAACCGGGTAAGAAAATTCAACATTGCCATTAGCATCTTTGTTAAATATACCCCCAACCCAAAATTATATTGATAGTATTATCATATTATATGCAATTCATAATAAATACCAGATAATATTATGTAATGAAAGAAAACACAATTTATTGTTATTCCTAAAGCCTATATAATTCGAGTTAAAATGTTCAAATGTTAGAATTTTCAGATTTCTTAGCTGCAATATTAATGTTTTCAATGTGACAGGGATAATTAATTTATTGTTATTCCTAAAGTCTATAATTCGAGTTAAAATGTTCAAATGTTAGAATTTTCAGATTTCTTAGCTGCAATATTAATGTTTTCAATGTGACAGGGATAATACATAAACGTATCCTAATGATATTAAATTTAGCATACATGACTTACTACTAACTGGAGCTTTCCCAAATAATAAATAAGGGCCGCAATAGTAATAATCTCAAAGGAAAGTGCCCACACTCACACCCACACTAATCTAAATGGTTTCACTAGAGTTCTAAGGCAGGAATACACACACACATGCACTTATTTAGCCATTTATGAAATTGAATGAGAAAGGCCAGAGAAAATTAATTCAATGAAACTAAGCCAGTGTGGATATAGAATCCTCCTAACTCACACTATCTATAATATATTTTCTTTAGACCTTTCCTCAGGCGGCTACCGCTACTACAGTAATGAAATCAAAGGGTTAACCCATAACCCTTTGATGTCGCCATCATTCAATAAAGAGCACTTACTACTACTAGCCGTTTAGGAACAGAAAATCTTCTACAATGAACCATCTGTTCTAGTTTCATATTGTGACTATAATTTCCCAACATACGACTCCAACAAATATATGCTATTCAAATGGAAAGTCTCAAATTCTGGAGACCAGACAGAGCTTGCAGAAATCTCTTGATTTGCAAACTGCATTATGTCATTGTAATTTTCTTTTTGCTGCCAGATGGAAGCCTACGAAATTATGGAGGAAGAGTTCGGGTGGTTGGACGTTCAGGTGGACCCCGGAACATTCAGTCGCGATCTCAAACTCGATTTTACGCTGGCTCTCGCTATGGTGGAAAACGAAGTGACTGGCAAGCTCCTGTGTTACCTGGTGAGTTTTCGCATATTAAAACCATACAACAAGTTGCTTAGAGTACACTCGCTCTCACTCATGAATGTCTGGTAGAAAACCGTTACAACTTTTTGCAAACAAATTTTGAAATCCATTTTTTCGCTCATTATTGAGAAAATCACCTTGAATTAAAGTAATTAATAAATATATCAGATTTATATAATCAATATTTGCATGTTCAGTAAATTATCCGAGTTATTCTATGTGTACAGATGTCGAAATGCCATCACCTAACGTACCGTATGATTGCGTGTATTTACCTTACCTCGGACTTCGTTGCGCAGCAAGGTAGGTTTGATTGTTATTAGACAGTTAGCATTTTTTAACACTACAACCTCATACATAAGTAAAACAGCATGCATGAGAAACTTAGAGCCAAATTGTTATGTTTAATATACCTTGAATTTGTTTAACTTGGTTTAACATTACTTACGTATCTGTGTTGTAGGTGTCCATATGTGACACCTGCTGACTAGTTGAAGTAGCTAATTATATTTGACCAATTTTAATTGAAACTTTAAAATGTGAAGTAGACCGGAGGAGAGTGGGTGGACAAGCGAAAATGAAGACGATCCGATGTCAATTGTAAACTCGCCCGCTGCCTCAGCTGGAACAGGTGCAGATCAGTAGAAAGTTGAGTGGTTGGGGGATTACCAAAAGCGTTTCTGGATTGAACTCTCATTGATTCCTTTGCCATGTCAAAGAATTGATAAAAGATTGAATGTGTATCACATTAAATAAACCATTTGCCAATTAAAATACTTGTCAATTATAAAGTCATTACAGATGTCTATGATAAGCCTTTCCTTATTGGCTTTGACTAAAAGCTTGTACCAATAATTACACTAAAAATTATACCTAGACCTTTTCCCTGTGGTAGAAACATTACTTATTAGTTATTGTAGCTTTGAGATAGTAAATTAATAGAAGTTAATAAAAGATATATCTGTGAGTAGGGAGTAAAGAATAAAAGTTAACTTAAAAGTGCATCATAGGAACTAAATAACATGATGTTGTGTACACTGTACAGTAGATGTATTACGCATAGTATTAGTAGATTGATTGTAACAAATTAATCATTAACTTATAACTTAACTGTAATAAGATTTAACCATTTTTCTTCTGTGCAGTAAAGGAAATCTCTCCATGAATGAAAAGTAAATGTACCTACCTACATCATGTATGTAACTGTGTACCTTGTAGAGCAATCCAATGCATTTTACTTTTACATGAACTGCATTAGACAATTGCAACCTAAAGAGATAATTTTCTTGATCTGCAGCCTATAATATCTAATTCACATGAATTTATTGAGACACATGAAGTAAAGGACCTTAACCGCTAAAAAGGAGTCAACAGAATGGAAATCCTATAATAATTATATTATAATATGTACCTCATCTTTACATTAGTTTTGTAACTTAGGTTCACAGGTTTACTTGTATTTACAATTTGCTAGTTAAATGTTATCTGTAAATATAGGGATCTTATTGTATTAGCATTTGTTGCTGCTTATAATAATTTTAGGCTTGAATGCCTATACATATAGCCTATATAATATATGTATCAAAGTATCATGGATGATAGTAGACGTAAGAATAAGTAGGTGATATTGTATAAGGAATGACTGTACGGACTTAAAAGGCGCCTGTGTGTTATGATATAAATACTAGTAGCTTTTTAAATAGAGGTACAATAAATGTTTCATAGTGAAACACAATAAGGATCATTATTATGCACTTTACATTTTAGTGGTTATTGCTTGAGCAATTAGATAATGAAGAGAACATTGTGAGTCTAATCAATTACAGTGTTAGAGCTCCTCCGCTAGGTCATGTCATTATAGCACGTTATACTTACATCTGCACAACTGGCCAATATTTACTAGAGGAGTGCAACAGAAATGATTAGATAAGAGCACAGGAAGTAAATACGATGGGACTCTGGGAACAGAGAGAGAGAGAGAGCACAAATGTGAGTGTAAGAGTAAGTAAGAGTAAATAGTAAATCCTGTTTTGTTTGTCCATTGTTTTCTATTGTATAGAATTCTAAGAATCATGTGCTACACCTTTGTCTGTTCTGTACTTATATTCATTTGCCAGAGTTACGAGTTACATAACGCATACGGCTACCTATATAATATCAACCAGCTAACTAAAAGTAAAAACTAATGTAACACAAAACAGATATGAATATATCATATTTAGTGTACGAATGAGAACCAAATATTCTATTGTTGTATTATATTAAAAATATTACAATTCAGCATTGTTTACTTACAACTTTGCCTTTTCCAATTCATCAAAACTGAAATGTTGCAGATTATTAATATGTACTTTCATTAGGTCAGAACTTGTTCCTGCATAGCTACATGTAGTTTCTGGAAAGTGCTTTTCTTGCATTAAGTATGTTATGCTACGTCGCATTTCCCACAGTGTTCCTCAGAATTTAAATATGGCAAACTAGACGAAACTGAATCCAACAACCAAACGTAATTGTGTCAATGTACAATGTGATTTTAGCACTTCCTTTGCCACGCTAATCTCGCTTCTTCGCCTTCCGCAAATTACAGATAGCGTTTATTGTATCAACTCTTTCGTGTATGTTACGCATTTACCTGCATTTGCCACGATTACTGACTTGCCGAACATAGAAATTATTTGTAGTTCCTTCGCAGTAGCTAACCTAATTTACATAAGGTTGGCTACCGGCGACCCCGTGCTTCTATGCATTCAATTCAGACACAATTCCGCTTCATAATTTCTGTCTACAATAATGTGCTTCTACACAGACTCTATCACACGTTCTCGATTGTACTTCATACAAAAGCTTCTTTAATTTTAAGAAAACCAAACTTCCCTATCTTTTCCTAAAAACAGTTTCCATATTGTATTAATCTTAATATCATAAGTACTTATACTGTCACTTCTGCAATTATTTTTATCTACTTACGTTAATTATTATTCGATAATGATAATGTGTAAAATGAGTTGTTCAAGTCGTAATAAAAATGTATACATAACAGCATTATTGCGCTACAATTTGTCACTCCTCGTAGGATATTATTAATTACTCTTATCGAAAGGATACATTCATAACTGCATACATTTTCATACATATCTATATTATTATAAATTGTTTACATGCATCTGCTTTTGTTATGTAATTTCTCCGTGGCCATATGTAAATATATACGTAGTGTTATGTAACAGATAATATCGTATACGATGTCAATCCATAATATGCCACAAAGACCAATGTATGTACACTACTAAAGGGACAAAGCGAAAAAAAGCGTTGTGTGTCTGAATGTTTTGATGCGCCAGTTCGTAGCACGAATCGCAGACGGGAAGAACGGAAATAACGTTAACCAATACTTAAATTAGAGAAGAATTCGGAAAGACAGTCGGATAAGGAAATTCCCCCTCCACGACAATATACAGATCTTTGTTTCTATTGTGAATGATCAGATAAGGAATATGTTCCTTACTTTGCTCCGTCCAGTTCTTAAGAGGCTATGCTTTGCAGCAGAGTCGAGGCAATCTTTTTCGCCGCTTCGTTATCTGAAAACCAGATTGAGTCGAGGTACGAGCGCCTAAGCAGAAAGTCAAAAGAGTTGGATGATTGCATTTAATAGCAGATGCCATTGGGAGAGAAAGAATTTCTGCTGCTTCACCAATTGGAGGGAAATGGCCCGAAAAAGTAACTATCATTTCCGTTCACCTCGTCAACGGATTGGACTTATTTATTAGTTGCTATTTCGTGATTTTTTAAAAGCCTCTAGATTTTTAGACATACTCAAATATTACCTATACAACAGTAAAGGTTGAAACTTGAAGAGTGAAGTTGTATGCTTGTACCATTTAGTTTATTGGAGGCTTTATGTCGTACATGCAACACTTAAGATTAGTTGATTCTCCTTGTATCTCCAATACTCAGACATATCATCATACAAAAAGGAGGACGAATCGATCGCATTTTTATGGTCACAGAGTCCAATCTGCAATTTAGTGCAAATAATAGCACATAATTTTATGTAAATGCAAATATTTTGGTAGCTTATGCACCATGAGTAGTAAAGTAACAATGAAACACGCACGGTACGAAATAGTAACTCTCAAATCTCTCGGTTGCAAAGCAAAAGAAGTTCCGTTTAAACAATTATTTACCACAAAATGTTTCTCATCACAATTCCTTATATAAATGGTCGATTTATATTGACCTTCATTGACAATTTTTCCACCAAATCCCGAGGTGACCAATTTTCCAATTTCTTAAGAATGAAAATTATAGGTTGCACTTTGTCATTTATCATATTTCGTATGAAAAATTGCTTCTGACGTGCATGCATGGATGACGGAGACACCACTGAACATGCAATATCAAATTCGAAACTTCATTATCGTAAAGGTTATCATGATCGACGGAAGAAAATGAACGCAGGATTGTAGTCGCAGTAATAGCAATTATGGGGAAATTAATCTCATGCAACATAATAATACACCGATTTACTGCGAACTGCTCTTGCAACATCAGAATTGCTGAAGATTGAGAAAATCATTACTTTGCAATGCTACTGTTCTGCACTACTTTTATATGTTATACAACCTGGCCTGAGTCAAAATGAGTGTTGTAGTATACTGATGTAGATTCAATACATTCATCAACAATGGGTTCTCATTTATAGCTAAACAAGTTGAGGACAGCCCTTAATTATATAACAATAAAACTGAGTTGCATGCATATGATCATATGGATACTAATTACATAAATACAATTAATTACTTTGCGTATCATATAAGAAACTCAGAAAGTTATGGCTCTCATAAAAATATCGATACTAATAACGAGATCTCGTGCACTACCAAGAGAGCTACTCTCCTCGTCTAGACTAGACAGTTGTAAAAGATACTGCGGAAATAAAACACTTTAATGACATGACATGATGTACACGGAGTAAAACCCAACTTAATATTAGCTAACTTTTGTACGCAAAAATAAGCATGTAAATTCTCCTGGCGAACGGACTCACACAATGTAAGCATGCACTGCAGAGTTAAACAATAAAATTATTGTACACAGACACAAAAAGTCTAATTCAAGGGTTTTCTATTTTTGTGTGCGCTTTTGATACATGCAAATTGCTATTAGTTTATCTGCTCTCATAATATTATACCTTTATGTTTAGTTATATTAGTTGCAAAAATTAGTTACGTAATTTATGTAATCTTTATGTTATTTCCCTATTGGTGCAGACGATACAGAAATTAATGAAGTTGCTAGTTACTTTATAATGCTATGTGCTAAAGCACCTTATGCGAGTTAAACCCTCGGAGTCAAAAAATCCTACTTGTGTCCCTGCTA
>JABASI010005225.1:0-12644 GCA_019776505.1 Tomocerus nigrus | reverse complement strand
CTCGGGAGACACAGAGGAAAAAAAGAGCTAGTGAGGGAACACAAGTTGTAATTAATCTCAGAACACCTTTATGTCTTGTAGAACATCACGTATAAGATTTGTTGTAGCATATTATCGCTCTTTGTAATGGTGTACAGTATTTATTTGCCACACGTCGTATAGGTCTAATTTTTTTTATGTTTTCTCAGTCTGAAATTGATTTAGATGCTATAATGATTCATGGAAAGGTGATCTGAACATGTTCTGCCACAGATATTATCTAATATAAAATAAATTACCTGTTTACAGTATAGTTAATTTGGAGAATGTGAATTTTAAGTTGAAAAGCTAAGTGTATCCAGGGCCAGAGGCCAGAGAGGCAGATAATTATTGTACAGTAGTCTCAGTGCTCTCTGTAATTTAGAATTTATGTAATCACAACGGATAATATTATTATTGACTTATTATTTCCACTAGATCCAGCTAACCTAGTTATGCAAATGCTAATTATATTTTAACTGAGTGAGCAAGAAAACACTTTTGTTCGAGTGGATGAGTTTCTTTCTAGGCACGCTAAGCTGACGTAGTTAGAACTTAGAAGAGATTCTTAGTATGCAAAAGCACGATCTTCGCTTCAGATCGAGTAAACGAGACTAGTCTTCTTTAGATTCTCAATCTCGTCCCAATCTGCCCGCTCAACCACATCAAACTCTTTTCGCTTGCTTCTCTGCGATGACAATGAGCAAGCTTGCGAATATTTTAACATTTGCCATGCACATTTTCCTTCTTTACTCGTCACTCACTTCTCTGTTCCTCTAGTTGCAAATTCAACGGGTTGACGTACCTTATTATTATTGTTAACAACAATAATGTTATGTAAATATCGAATAACATTTATGAACTGACTGAACTTGCTATGTTATAATTACTATTACATTTCATTCCTCTCTTTTCATTACAATACCTATTTGCCATACACATTTTCTTTCTTTACTCAACTCACTTGCAACTGTTCCTAGTTGCAAATTCAACGGGTTGACGTACCTTATTATTATTGTTAACAACAATAACCAATGTTATGTAAATATCGAATAACATTTATGAACTGACTGAACTTGCTATGTTATAATTACTATTACATTTCATTCCTCTCTTTTCATTACAATACTAATAAACAATGTCAAAAATGCGTAGGTTAAATATTTTAGAGTTTGTACACCAATGGGATTCGACAAAAACTGAGCATGCAGTCAAGCTAGTAATTCTTCGAACAGAACTATCTTAAACAAACGCTGAGTACCCCGAAATACGATCTAGTCTATTGCATCAGTTTCATAAAAATAAATGGAGACACTTGTTTTGTTAAAGCGAAGATATAATATAGAGACATAGGGAATAACAAATATACCCGGCATATTATGTTACTGAAAATGAGTACGCTTTGTAAAAGCATTTATTTCTAAGCGTGTGTGGTATAATTCTCAGGTAATGAATGAGATAATAATTACTGATAATTGACTAAACTAATCATATTATTTACCTTGGATATAATAATCAACCTATATTATATTTACTATTTATTGGGAGGTATTTCTCAAACTTGTTATTTTCTTCTGATTGATTCTTTACTAGAAAATCCATCCAAAAATAATTCCTAAATTCTCAGGTAGTGAATGATAATTAAATGTAATTATTTAGAAAATCAAATGTTGAATCAATAAAATTAATTATTAAGACCTTGGATTTTTTGCTCGTCACCGACCTGCACTATTTTGAGGGAGGTATTAATCAAACTTGTTATTTATTTTTGATTGATTCTTTAGTAAGATAAATCCATCCAGAAATAATTCCTAAATTCCTCACTACAAAAACACGGACAGGGGACAGGACAGATTTCAAGATAGGTGTAAAGGCAATAATACTAGAGTATACTTGTAAATGTGAGGTAGTTTTCTTTGAGACCTGTTTTATGACAAAAGAAAATGTGCATTAATTTGTAGTACCTACTTATTCACACATGAATGACGCATATATATGCACATTGCACATTGTTAGTTAAAAATTTAGTAGAATATCTAAATTGTCTGTTCAACCTTGACAGATAGTGTTCTAGTTGCATTAAATATTCCTTGATTACTTTAATCTGCCAAAAACAACAACAATTACAGTTTTATTTATTGCAGTTAGTTCGTGCAGCGACAAGAAAACAATGCAAGCAATTGCAGCAATGCTTTTCTATTCATAACACAATCAATTTAATGTAAACATTCATGTAGGTATGTTCTACATGTACCTACGCAAAATAAAATGCTATTGCAAAGCCAGAAATCGCAAACCCCTTTCGAGATTATACAAGAACCACTATAACGTAGATTTCGTAGACGAAATATATATTATTGTATTTATATACACATATAGCACAGTTGTTAAAAATCAATTGTAAAACGGATATAATACAGAGTAGCGGTGGGGAACAACAACAGTGACCTTGACCTATTGACCCTATGCCCTATGGAAGTACGTTACTACATAATTTTACTTTGAACACTTAGTTAGTAGTGTTTCAAGTTTTAGCGAAGTATTTCAGCACATAACCTTAGAATTACCCAGTTGACCTTGACCTTTTGACCCCATTTACACGTTTAATGTTTCTTTAGACCGTAGTAGTACGTGTACAACATTTGAACTGTGTATCTCAATGCGTTCAGGAGATTACCTCAGGATGATCCCGTTGACCTTGTCTCAGTGACCCGATTTTTGAACTCGGTGGTCCTATTGACCTCTAAATGACAGAAAGTTTGAACGCTGTACGTCCATCCGTTCAAAAGTTATCGTGCTTAGTGAAGGACAGACGTACAACAGAGAGATAATATGCATTCCTATACAGAGCAGCTACTCTACTGTGAATATTGTTCAGTTGTAGTAGGGTTAAGGTTAAAGAAGCCGAAGCACGTCTACTCTATTTTTTACAGCCATCTCCAGACAAAGTAAAGATAGATGAAGCGAGATTTTTAGGAATTCGCAGAAACTACCTACACAATATGAGATCCAAGACTGAATTCAACCGAGAAGTATTTGAATCAGGGTCACTGGGCAAATTATACGTTGATTTTGCCTGTTGCCAGCCAAGTTATTGTCAGATTGAAGGTAACAGGATAAATAAAGAGATGTGCCAACAGGATTTCATCACCAGAATCCCTAAAGGAAATTGATATGGCAGTTAGCACTTAAACTCTCTTTAGTCTTGTCTTGGACCAACCAACAAACACGATTTAAGAGAATGCTACAACAAGTTCCCCTTCCTATTTAGCTATTTGCTTCATAAAAAATCGACTACATTACGATTTTGGCACTACACAGTGTTTCTCTGACGGCTAAGAACGTCCTACCAAAGAATCACGATGATAAATAATTGTTATCACCTTCCAAGCATCTGCTCGATTTGCAAAATTGTAGCAAAACAAATAATATTGGTAGGAAAATCATTAGTTCACCGCATGTACACTGTAATTATCATGAAAAATTGTGAGACTTCTTCCATGAATCAAATCTCCATCAAATATTTGCAACTTTTGCAAATTCTATTTATGCTTAAAGCTTAATATGAGGGCATTGCGAGAGTATTGTATATTAGCGAAAACCGTCCACCGGTCCACAGCTCACAATTTTTCACCAAACTTTTCTCGGAAATCGGATTTGATATTATCTAGGGCACCTGAAGGCCAAAAGTAATTGTTTCGAGTCGAAAGGCTGTTGCCGACAAATTCAAAGTTAAAGGCAAATCTTTGAAGCCTTCGGCGGTAACTGTATTCCGTCCGACTCAAAGCAATTATTTTTGGCCTTCGGATGTTCTAAATAATATAAAATCCGACTTTTCAGGAAAGTTTCGTAGTGTTCAGTGAAAAATTATGAGCTGTGGAAGGTTTTTGCGGATTTGTTGGTTTCAGTCTCAGAATGCCCACTGGTAGAGGTAGTCATCTTTAATCCTTATAAGCTTTAACAATATTAACAAACCAAACACGCTCGAGAATCCATCTGATCTTACAGTAATTTTGATTTTATGTGAATGTTATTAATTTTTGGTAAAAACTTAATGAATTCAAATCTAATATGTTGAAAAGAAACATTTTTATTGTAGCAATGCACACTGTGCTGTTCATTTAGCGAAATCAATTTTCTTTTAGCATGTAAAATGAGATTGTGCAAATTATTATATTTTTATCACACATAATACTTAACTACCTAGTTAGCCTTATTAAACTAAAAAAAATATTTAGTGTGACAATAAGCCACGTAAACGTAAAACAAGTACCTAATAGTTGTTGACAACAAAGAGATTCAATCCGGTAGAAACTGGAGATCTGCTGAGAAATAGCCAAGAAGTTTAGTGATTACTTAAAGAGATTAGTTGATTAAGAAGTAGCAACAACAGGATTCATTGGAGATCGTAAGGAATTTGGGATCGTATAGGTAAATGTCGATAATATTTCTAGTCGCTTGTTGTTCAATGTTCTCTTATACGTAACAGTTGTCGTTTTGTGCACACACACACACAGCTGTAGATTTCTGTGTGTAGACATTCCACAGGGTTTGTCTGAATATTGCAAACTTTTTCAAAAGGAATTTGAGTACGAGTGGTCGTACAAGTTCAACTTGGATATTATGCTAATGAAAATAACCGATTAAAGCCAGATTAGAAAAGACATTTAGTTTATTACACTGCTATAGATGAGACATGTGAGTGAGTTGCACTCGATACACTTGTTTGACTTGGCAGAGGGTTAATAAATAAACCTTTCTTCTTCGTCTTATCATCATCATTGCAAACTTTTCACATTTGCAATAATAATAAATGTTTTCGACAGAAGAATATTCTACGCAGAAACATAATAATTAGATTAGGTTCATAGTTCACAATGGAGTATAATACTTTTACTAATATACACATCCTGCTATTATAAACAAACACAAATAAAATTACGTATTATCTCTCTGTGTGTCATTAACATTAAGAGAAACTTTGGAGATTACATTAAAGAGCCAAGAGAGAACTAAAGAAATACGTCACACGACGACATGATTTATAATATTGCAACTCCAGACTCAGTACATAATATAATTATTCATGTACATAAACACAACACTTTTATTATTTCATGAACATTACCCGGTAATTTAATTTGTTTGAGTTATTTTTAAGAGTAGTGTTGCTGTTGTAAGTGTAAAATAGCTTAGCATTACGTAGTTGTTACACACATGATTAAATATACATACATTACATACAGGAGGAAGTTACCTCTCTAATAATCTAACAATAACTGTACATTTTCTTTGTTGATATATTTAAAACATCGAATCCAACTGAGCTGAGTATACAGATAAATTCTAAAATGCTAAAATCTGTTCATACGTATAAAGTACTTTTGTGATAACTGCATTGTAATCTTTTTCACCACGAATAAAATTAGGTATACCTTGTTTTCAGAGATACAATTTCATAATTATTAGTGAGCGAAAAGTAAATTAACTTCTAACCAACATAAATAATATAAGTACGTGTTCAAACGAAGGTAACTTGAGATAAATATCAATAATGAACTTCTAGAAATAGAGATAATAAATATTTAACTACTTATTCCACTAATTACTAATTATAATAATATTTCGTTATATTATTACAGTAATAATATATCCAAGAAATATCTCTGTTCAGAAATATACTTAGAAACTGCAACCTGCAAACCTGCCTTTAGAATTTTTAGAATATTTTTGCATTATTGGACTTTAGCTATAATAATAATTATTATTATTACCACACGACGACCACGACATGTACGTGTTCTAATCTACGAATAATAATAAGCAACTTAAATTCATATGTACATTTCATGTCTACTGATTAAAATAAATAGCTAGGAGGATAATAATCGTATTCGTATTTGAACAATATTGTCCAGGCGAAGTCAAAATAAAGTTAAAATTAGATTTAAATCGACGACTGACTTCGTTTGAATTTGGTACATACAATTAGTTGCTAACATTTAATTATAAATAGTACAAAGAATAAATGACAGTTGGTCCGTTCATCTTGTTTCGGCTTTATGCTTAGGTGGCCTAAATGTTTTCATCATTTTCTTCGGCTTACTTCCTGAGGGAGCTTTCGTTGTTGCAGTAGCAGCAGCAGCAGCGGCTGCTTTTGAGCCAGATCCAGATTGGAAAGTTTTCCAGCTGGCCACACGCCCTTCCCGTGATTCCTAAACACAAAATTTCATTTATTTTGAGAACCACTTTTTTTTACGTACAGCTATTCTCTAAATATTGCTAGATGAATGAAATGATAATAAAATGACGCAGCTAAACTTACCTCAAAATTTTTGGCCCATTCTTTTTCCATTCGAGCTTTTTCTTCAGTATCCAATTCTTCTTCTCGTTTTCTTTTCCGCTCCTCCATGTCTCTGGTCTCTTGACCACGCCGTTTCCTTTCCATATCCGCAAACAATTTCATCGTCATTACATAAACTGCGTGCTTGTACTTGACAGGATCATCTTCCTCTATAGTAGTCGACTTCCCTTCCTTTTTCAACTTTTTCTTTTTTTCTGCAATCTGTCAACAAATAAAACAACATAGAATTACAATAAATAAAGATTGAGTGGAACACATACATAATAATTGAAAGTTATATGGATTACATTTATATCGGTCCTCGCTTTAGCCTCTTCAACTACTTCCAAGCACTTCGACCTCGTTTCTTGGTTTTCTAAAGTTTTCCATGCTCGATTGACGGCTGTAATTAGAGACAAAACATTTTATTAATGAGTTGCTATTAAATAATAGTTTATTGACTGATTCAAATCGAAGATATGCCTTAGGCCTTACAGACACAGTATGCAATTCAACATGCAATGAAAATATATTTAAATGGTGTTAAGGGCTAAGGGCAATTGCTAGCTTTAAATAAATAATTTTGTAACAGTGGAAAGCAGATTTTTTGACTTTACAGCAAGAGTGCAACATAACATCCTTAGTTTCCTTAGCCAAATTATTATAGGGGCTTTGAGCTTTCATACGTTTTAAAAAGTTCAAGAATTTCAATATAGATTCTCGAGTCCCAATAAATAATCTAATTAATGGAAATGGGATAATTAATTCTTTCTATTTATACAGTGTACTTAGTCAGATTTACGTAAATACACTCACATAATATAAATCAAATTGTACACGGAAATACAACAACGAACAATAACAAAGATCAATAAATTTACCTTCAAAAGCGGACTGTGCTCTGTCTTTGTCATCCTGGTTTTTGTCAGGATGGACCAAGATGGATAGTCTCTTATATTTGGTCTTAATTTCCTCTAATGTCGAATCAGGGTCGACTTGTAAAACTTCGAAAGGATTAAGATTAAAATATGTTGACCCTGCTCTCAAAAGTCTTTCAATTTGTTGTTTAGGTGTCAACACGGAATCCCGCTTTTCAATTGCTTTCACCTGTAGAATGAAAGTATTAAAATGTATTCAGCATTAGATTTAGATGCATAAATATCTTTTAGCTGTATATTTTATGCATAGGTAATTTACATAATTTTACGCAAATTAAAATAAAACCAGTAAGCATTTTTAAAATTGTACCTCAGTATAAAATTCCTGAAAAAGTCCATCCTTTTCAACTCCCGAATTTGCCGTAGCCATTCTCCTTTCTCCTTAACTGTTGTCCTGTTATTAAATGAGAAAATTTTTCTACCCAACTTTTTGACGTTTCGTTGTTGGAAGCTCAAAGGAGAACTTATTAAAAGGTATAGTGTATAACTATTAAGAATCCAAACCTTTTGTGTAAACAACAGTCACTCCAGTCACCTGTTCCATCCAATTACTTCAATGTAGAATTTAAGAATAACACACAATCAATGACTTTTTTAAACTTAATAAATTAATAAATAATGAAAAATGAAAACCAAACTACACTAAAAAAATATTAAATCCTCCTCTCATTTCTAATGTAAACTGCTGAAATGGCTCTAATCGTCAGAAATTAAAAAAAAACAAGCAAACAATGAACATAAAATAATATATTAAAATTTATATCCTGACGCACTTGGAACACAAACAATAATCCTGAATTTTATGTAAACAACAATAAAAGAATATAAGTTAAACTATGCGAATCCACAATCGAGTAAACTGATATCAATTTAAAATTCTTTAATTAGTTACTGCAATTCTAGAAAAATATTTGGTATTCGTAATTATGAATTAAAATGCTGCAATCAGCATTAAAAATAAAACTCTCCAGCAATAATTACCTTTTCTGTGGGCGGGCTGTGGATCCTGGGACCAAACCTAACGATACGTTTGATTTTTCATGCGTTTTACTACAAAAAGGAGCAATAATGGTCAAAAGTCAAATGAAACACTGATTAAATGTCAGAAACTATTTAGAATCCAGCAATACGCGAACAAACTCAAAACTTCGTTACTCAAAAACTCAAGCGAAAAATGAGGACCGAAACCCGTCCTAAAACAAATACAATTATTTTGCGTTTATATTAGAGCGGCAAAGGTACGTAATAATCTGTCGCAGGATTTAGCTTTTTAATGTGCGAAGGAACACCAAAGCCTGAGCCGCATTCGACATTTTCACTTGAATTCCTCAGAATTTGAATTTTCTGGAATTGGTTGTTCGAAAATTTTTTTTCCTGAAATCTGATTTTGTCCACGCCTAGATTAAAAAACCATTTTTCATGTTCAAGTCCTAGTGAGGCCCTCATGGAAATGGACAATGCTTTTTATGGCTCGTTTTTTTTTGTTGACCTGACCGTTTTTCAGTTACTTTTACTAAAATTATTCAGAGTATACAGTTAGGGTAGTGTAGCTGCTCTGTATAGAAATGTTCGGTCTCTCTGTCCGTCCGTACCTGGGAACGCTAACTTTTGATTTTGCTTAATTATTTAGTCGACTTGCAGTGTCTAATTTGCAACTAATTAACATGATTTTAATTTTATCGGTTTACAACGACTCTTCAAGTGAAAATGCCATTTATTATTATATCAATGTAAACTTTGGCACAGGAATCTACAATAGAAAACTCATGAGTAAATGCACATTGTAGAAAAATAATCAACATTCACAAAGTGTACGTTGTTGATAGCACAAAATAATTTATTTGATAAAACTATTTAATAATACATTATGAATAACTTTATTATATAATATACAATTCGTACACAACAAAACGATATTTACATAGGTACAGCATAAGTGTCATAGTCATTATTCATTAACAATAAAGGAGCTCAACACTTTCCTACACACACAGCCATCATGTCACTGCATTGTCTCTACTCTGTGAGACTGCAGTCCTTATAATAATAACACAATAAACATGTACATTACATAATTGCTAATTAAAATACCTACACAAATTATAGAAAACCGCGGCTGTAGTTATACATACACACATTTGTACCCTGACACTCTGACACTTGTGTATAACACGTCTAAAATATTAATTGGTTTGCATTACTATGCATATTATCATATAAAAAATCAGAATTATAATATTATAAGCCAACGGGAATAGGAAGTGAATGCCTACAGAATTATAATTTCTTGAATACTCTAATCCCAAAGTTTAATCAATCCATCCCACCCAGCAGACACAATTTTTGAAGTTTCATGGGGATGCCACAAAACGGCTATACATGTGTTATCATGAGCCTTCCACTTGCTAAATACTCGAGTAGTTTTCCAGTCCCAAACAAAAACTTTCCCATCAGCATCTCCGGAAATCAAATAGCTACAAAGAAAATATTTCCATTTTAAAACCATTCAAAAAATTATTTGTGACAGCAATTAAAGCGTTCAATATTGATTTACCTCATATCAGGGGAAAAATCTAATTGACAGGCATAACCAGCAACCATGTGCCCTTTAAATGTCTTTTTCCTATGCAACTTAAATCGATTCATGGCTGTAAATATCATAACTTTGTTGTCCATACTTTGGCACGCAAGCCATTTGCTATTTGGAGAGACGGTAACTGCAGGCATACTGTGCATACTTGGATCAGCAATATATTTCATGTCGACAGGAATGTCCCTATATATTAAATTGAGTTGGTATAATTTGATAATAAAATCGTTTTTATCTAGTTACAGGTTATAAGTTGAAATAATATTCTTAATATTGAATTGTTGTTACAAATGCACTTACCATTCCCAGACTCGAAGAGACTTATCATCAGAGGTGGACACAAATCTTCTATTTTCATCTACAAAGGTAATTGTGTTTACAGCGCCTAAATGTCTGTCATACTCTTGAGCAACTTCTCCAGATCGAGTGTCCCACTAAAAGCCACAGTTAATTAAGACAGTTAGTTAGAAATCAAGAAATCATTCTCATTGTCATTAGAGGCAATTAACATATGTCCATTGAATATTTGAATATTTGTTATATATGCAATATAAAATGTTAAACTTACACAAACGATTTTTTTATCAGATGTTCCAGCAACAAACAAGTGTTGCTTGTCTTCTTCAGGATGAAACTTAACACAGTATGCTACTTTCCTATTGGTGAATCTCGAGATACATTCTCCCTTCTCGGTGTCCCACAATTTGATATACCGATCGTAACCTGTTGCAAATTTCATGAATCCAAATTAATGAACTGTTATTTACAATTGTACATTTTAACTTCAACTTTAACTTCACTTCAAATTACTAACTATTAATAATTATCAATTAGCAAAGGTCGACTCACCAGCTGATAAAAATCTTGTACCAGTGTTATCAAAATTAATATCGCGCACTGCCTGTTTGTGACCGATGTAGGTTTGGAGACATCTTCGTTCATTGTACACCTCCCACAGCTGTAATAAATACAAAAATGACGAAAAGTGTTACAAAAAGCATTCAAACTTGAAGAATTTTAGGAAAATTGTTAATATTAAAATGTGTAACGAACTTTAACGCGGCAATCCATCCCTGCGGACAAAAGCAGATGTGCAGTTTGAGGAAACCACCTAATAGCTGCAACACCTTTAGAGTGACCTTGGTAGGTGTGTATAAGATTTTTTGGAATGAAACATTTGGTGGGTGGTTCTCGTGATTTTAGGTTGATGCCAATATCTTGAGGAGGATGCATGAAAGATCTGCCTTGATAATCTACAGGATTTTTTATGTGCAAAATACATTTTTCTTCAATAGGCTTATCATCGACATTCTTGCCACGTCTTTGACGCTTGGACAAAATCACCTCCAGTTCAGCAGCTTCCTCCTAAAAAATGAAAGATTGAGTTGTATTAAATACAAATTAAAACATTATTATCTTGTAATAATATTTTACAATAGTATTTTACAATTTTTACAAATTATTGTTGGTTTATGACCTATTGTTTCGCCAATGCCTTTACTGCGAAAATTTAATAGTTCACCCCTCAGGGGTGCATGCAAATTACATGTAAAGATTTTCAAGTCCAAATTTTCGTGCGCAAATACAATAATTTACCCCATAGGGGGTGTGAACATACCTCTGAAGGCTTTGCGATTTTCATTTCATTTTCAAATCCACCCCAAGGTCCAAGAAATCCTTCGATGTCTTCTGGTTTATCATTTCTTTCTCGTTTTCTTTTATCTTTCGGTCGTTTGGCAATCGTTTCAAACACCGTTTTCAGTTCTGCTTCTTGAGAAGTGGACGCTGCTCCTATCATCTTTGGAACGGAAGCAAGGGCTGTATCGACAGTTGGATCAACGGCAAAACCTAAAATAAAATCATGTAGAAAATAACACAAACAATTTAAATATGTACAGTAAAAAGCTTAATAATAAATGTCATCTTTGCCAATTCATTACTACACTTACCATAACTAGTAAACGTTCGTCTTTGGTTTTCGAACTGAAATTCATTCAAGTGAGCTTTTTCAACAAATCCAGAAAGCATATTTTTATGAGCTTTTTGTTGAGTAGTTTTATAGGGATTTTCAGGGCCGATAACGGGAGCAAACAATTCTTCATATTTTGGATTGTAGGTTAACTCCTTTGTTTTCGGATCGATGTGCCTCAGGGGGTCGAGACTTTTCTAAAAATTAAAAAGATGCATTTACTACATAAAATTACTGACCTGTGTCATATGAAGAATTTGTAAAAATATTTGTATTATAATTTGTAATATGTATATTTGTATTTTCGAACTGAAAACCAGTAAACAGCTTACATTTACATTTATTTAGGTATTTACATTTATATTTAGCTTACATTTACAATGACGTCAGGAGCAGCAACGACCATCATTGTAGCCGCTACAGAAATGGAAGGATCCGAATTAAGTGGTCTTAAATGATCTGGCAAATCTGCTTCGTCGGCACTTGGATCTGCCGGTGCTACCTCCCCAGAAGCAGCTGCAGGCTCGTTTTTCTCATTGTCCGATTCAGAACCACTTTCCGATCCAGACGAACTCCCATACGACTTCAAAGCTAACATTTTGTCTAAATAAAAAGAAAGACATGAGTTATATTATTTGTTCATTATTCAGCTTTCTACAAAAACATTCAACTGTCAACATTATTAAAATTAACATCTTTTATATACAAACTCTCTTTTTACATTATTTACATTTGTACACTTTTTACATTATTTACATTTGTACACTTTTTACATTATTTACATTT
>JABASI010005224.1:0-12644 GCA_019776505.1 Tomocerus nigrus | reverse complement strand
TAATTTCAATGTTAATTAGTAGGGTGAGACAATAAAGATGCTGATTTTTGCTTTATGAACTGTATGGTCAGTAGAATGTGTGAACTTGTGAGTCTTTATAATGGACCTACACCCAGTTCTCATCCAACACGTTCTTCTTCCTTCTCTAACAAATGGTCAATGTTTGTTTTATGGGAGCATGTTTTTATTTTATGGATATATTGGGGTCTGTATTTATATGATGTGGGGTGGATTGGTAGGGTGGGGTGCTTGTTGAGGACAAATGACAAATTTGAAGAATAATGTGGCTTTAAATTTTTATTTGTTGGCCGTGTCAACAATAAAACTGGGCCACATCTCCGAGTAGAAGAATTCATAAATAATAATAGCTGTTTGTTTGTTGACGGTGTGCCTTACGCATTTGACACTGTAACCTGTTGTAAAAGAAGGAGAGTAAATACGGGAGAGTAGACTAATCTAATCTGTAGTATTTATTTAAGTATATTGTGTAGTACGTGCCATGTGCTGTAAAAGGAATAAGGTGCCCAAATGGGCTGGTGATGAATGATGATCCCATAAGTGGCGAGGAATGAATTGATGTCTAAGTATTGTCTGATGCATAAATCATAAGGCCGGAATTGGTTCGGAGCTGGCTAAAGAGATAGCTAATACCTATAATATTATTATGTAAGATGGAAGGACACTACTAGCAGAGAGTGTGCTCTTCACATATAAGGAGGCAGGAGAGACAGGCTGAGCCAAAGGGAGAACAAATACCTCTGAGTGAGTCTGTTGCTAGTAAACAGATCATATACAATATATTATGTAATGCCATATCGTTTTATGACCGTTTCCCTACACTACACATCATCCACTAGTTAGTTGAGGAGAGAGAGAGCAAGTAGTCAGCAATCTGCCTCATGGAGTTCCATCCATGCCGGGCACGGAAGAACAGACATTAGACAAGCTAACAATAAGCCAACTTTTGATCTGACTTAACTAAAATCCAAAGGTTTATTAGTTGAGTGAGCTGAGGAAGAAGAAGAAGAAGAAGACGAGAGGCTCCTTGCCATTGCCTTGGCTGGATCTCGACTGAAAACAAACGAGTCTCTCTGCACTTGTTCGGGAATTAGGGATATAGTGTGGAAATGGATGCATTGTATGGAAATAGCAAGTCTAGTCTCATGCCTAATAGTCTAGTCACTTCTCAATTCTTCGTAGACCTCCTAATTGTTGTGGGAAGGGCTGAAGAATGATTTCCAGAAAGGAATTCACCAGGCAGGAGTTGTAGAACGTGTGGGGCAACGTGAACTATTCCAAGAATGTTTTGTTTGTGAGAGAAAACGAATTACGCATTAACGTAGCTATGTATCAATGTATCTATCTGTTTTCTTTTCTGCTTTGTTATACACATGCTTTATTCTTATTATGCATCCACAACAAATATCCCTCACTCGCCACAACAGTCTCTCTCTCTCTATCTATCTAACTATAATAGTTGTTCGTAAGAATAGCACATTCTGAGGATTCATTCTAGAAGAGCTACTAAATAGTTGATACCTTCACTCACATAGCTATTAGTTAGCATTTCCAAAGACTTCAACTCATACAGAAACACAATAGAATGAGCAACGGACGGATAGACAATGTAAGTAGATACAAATAATATAAAATATGATATAAGACTCCGTTTTTCAACTACAATGTACTAACAATAGGTAACAATAACAATAAGTGATGGACACACGCTTACTTAGTAAGAACAAAACAGAAATACAATGTAAGCCTATACATACATTCATAATGCATCATTATGCAGAGTTAAGGTCGTATGTAGCCAGCTATTCTGTCTCATTGTTTGAAGTAGCAGATTCTACACCAATCCCTAAGAGGCAACACAATGGAAAGGCAAAGCACCACGAGATAGAGGAGAATGCCAGACTATCACTAAACTTATACTCTCCGTCTGTACTTACTTTACGTTTCTTAACTCTTTTTTGCTTCACTTGTCTTCTTTCGTTTGACTCGGAGAATCAGCTCACTCTCAGAGCACATCTTTGCTCTTCAGACAAATTTTTCTTCATCATCTACTCCATCCCACTTCCCATCTACTTTCATGAAGGACCACCCTTTATGACACATACGCAACCTGTTAATTGTATTTATTGGCATCGATCTAATCATATTTCAACCACTAATTGTCTTACATCCTTCTTCAGCTTCATGAGGCGGCCTCATCACTAGACTTCTTATCTCATCCTGCCTGCCTACCTATCTACCCCACTCCACTCTATAATATTATTACACATCTTGTGAATTAATATCTGCACAAACTCCTACACACGCTAAAGGCACCTGCTTTGCCTTATATCCATTCAAATTATCACCATGTCTGCAATTATTAGTGCTGCCTATTATGTTACATGCAAAATATTATATACAGAAGATAAATAAATCCTCTGATAGTCTCTACATAGGCAATAGAGTGTTATCCTTTAATGAGGTAGGTGTACCGTCACATTTATGTAAACGTTAATAAAATATATTATGCATGTTAGCTATATGTACATCTATTCTTCTATCTATAATTGATTTTTATACATACGATTAGCTAACATTAATTTTTCTAAATTAATATTTCATATTACAAGGCTGGAAGCACATCAAATATTTAACAATAATTTCCTTTACGAATTTTATCAGCAATATCATAAACGATCCTTTAAAAATGAGTTTATTAATTTGCATAGTATTTTTGCCATTATTAGTTTATAAATAGCATATTTAAAAAAAACATTAGCATTGTAAAATTAAAAGTCAGACTAATATTATCAGATATTCAGCACCTGCACAATAGAAATTCATTTAATTTAACAATAATATTGTTTTCTACAGGAATTAAATTCTCTTACAAATGGGACCCTGCCATATAGAATATATTGCGAGTTAAAACCCCTATTCCCCGCTCCAACAAGACAACATTTTTCGTCATTCTTCAAATAGTTTTGGCCCTTGGTAGACAAATGCGGATACTTTGTACTTTTTGTGTACACACGTTTATTGTGTCTGACTGTCCATTCAGTCCTGAGTTTCCCTGTAAACACAGACAAAACACTATAATAATAAATATGTACATACATATACATACTGAAGTAAAGAGTAAGTGTGCTGAGAAAACACAACGTATTAATCACATAATACTAATGAGAAATAGATGACAGTCTAAAAATTTAAACTCTATGCTACTGAAATAAGCCGATGCTTAAATATGTTATTATTAGCAATTTTGTGCCGATATGTCAATTATGTAATAGGGAGTTATTGACACTGATCCAGTTGCGGAAAATTTTGAAATAGGATAGCATTGAGAGGAAATGAAGATGAAATGCCCTGAATGCACATGCTACATACTTGTGTTGACACTAACTGGGAAGAGTGAAGTAAAGTGTGGGAGTATGCAGCCTGCATTTTCTTCCGACACTACTTCGTGCAGATGAGGGAAAAGACGAGGAAAACGAGAAGCTTCTTCGGTTTTTTTTCGTTTTGTGAGAGAATGTGTGGGACGAATGCAACTGTGTTTATGAAGTGGAAGCGAGCCATTAGATTCTTGTACGAATTTAATGTATCAAATGGAACAAATTGTAAGCTATGGGTTTGAAGCTAAATGTCACTATCTACTACGCGACGGACTTTTACCCCTAGCGCCTCCGTTTCCATAATACACACTCCCCGCAGCGATGGTGAGCACACGCAAGTAATTTCTAAAGATACACGCAGAGTTTCACACAGAATTTTCAGGGCATTTGGCTCTTCAAAAACTGCAGAAGTTGAAAAGATGCTCATTTCGTCAGGCTACTCGTCTTCGGGGGCATAGTACAGACATCTTATTTCCGTACAGTGTAAGTTTACATGCTGGGATAATCAATTTCTGACTATTATCAAAAAATAATTTTTCTCCCAGTTATTCGCTGAGAAAAAAAAGCTTTCCTATATAAAAACAGGTTCTGATTACAAAATAAATGGTCACAAGTTAGCGGGTAATAAATATATAGAAAATAGAGTCGCTTTTGCAATGGTGCGATGCCCACATGTCGAACTGTGCTGGTCTTCACAAGAACATCCTAATGACACGATGGCTAAGTATAAATAGAGATATCAGTGTGTAGCCAGTGCATTTGTTGTGTAGGGAGACATCGTTGAACTGGGCTTGTTTTTTATTAGCTCAACACAAACAGTAATGGTAATAGAAAAGTAGTGTTACTAAAGAAATGTGTAGAGAAAAGAGAGATAGATTAGGGTGATATTGGAAATGGTGAAAAGAAGACACTGAATCGAATTGAATGAAAGTGAGGAGAGAAAAGGACAAGACTCGGGAGACGACCAATTTTAGAGCGTCACCAGATTTTCCCTATCAACCCTAAGTAATGCTACTATTATTATAGGCGTAGCATTATAGCCATTGTAGTAATGTGTATCTATTAGAGTTAGAAAACATGGTGTTTACATGTGTACTATTTATGTCCATGTGTGCATTCGAGGGAAATAAAAGTATAAAAGAAAGTGAAATAGAAATAGAAACATGTAGGGACAGAAATAGCTGGAGATGTAGCGGGAGAGGCTTCTGGACTAAATTGCACGAGGAGGAGAAAGAAAGGGAGAATCTTTCGATATCGATGTAGTTTCGTAATTTGTCAATGGCTAGGGATGGCAATCCCTATTGAGAATGACATGGGATGAGGCTATAGCGAGGAAAGAGCAGCTCCCTATATCTATCTACGTATAATCCACTTCTATATGAACATAACGGTTTAAGTAGAGTAGCAAGTAGATGTTCGCTTGATCATTTGCTTTCCTTTCGTATAGCGACACAGGACAGACAGAGCGAGACCTTTAGTCCGCTTTGATAACAAACAATCTAGCAAACAGAAGTCATTTCAACCAGTTTTTGGCTGGTGATGAAAAAAAGGATTTTTTCCGAAGAGACATGTTTGAGGAGGCCAGTGAAGAGCAAGTCGCAGTTGGGCAAGAGCAGGAACCATAACACATAAAATGTATGCCTAGCAGAAGAGACATTAGCAGGAATAGCTATAATCCTAATGCTCGAGGTAGGCAGATGACTTAGATGAGACTCAGTCACTAGAAAAGTTGATAATGGTGGAAAGTGGCGGACAGCTTTTCTGTGACTCTCAGTCTGACAGAAACTGACTCGCCTTGTAAGTGAGTGATGCAAGTGTAAGTAAGGAGGAGATAGAGACTTTTACATTAGTTACATTTGTATTATTACATTGCATTGCATTACTTCCATCACACATTACATTTGAGATGGAGATAGGGATATTGGTTAATACTCCTTTGATCACACACGGCATATGTACATAGAAGGTAGGCTGAAAATCATGGCCTTTAAGATAGGCAAACCACGACCACGGCTTGAGTTTGAGTAGCTATCTTCTTTTTGACTGTTTTCGACAAAGTGGAGATAGAAGTGAGATAGAGATGCATAGTTGGAGTCTTTGTATGTGTGTGTGGTGTTTAGTGTATATGCATTAAAGGAAGAGCTACCGTCCTTCACTTCAGTCAACACTCTTGACTTGACTTTGACTTTTGACTAAGTTGATTGTAGGATGTATAGTAGCGGAGGCCAGGGTAGGCTAACCAGTTTCACAGTCTTTCGATGAGACTAGGAAAAGGTAAAGCAAGCAAGCCCCAATTTCCTTTCATTACACACAATGTCATTTTCTTAGGCCCCTCAATAACATGGTGCAAGATGATAAATCATTGGGAAACATTGCCCTTACATGTACCGATCCCAGTCGAGTCCTCCATATCACTACATTAAACACACTCTCACACACTCACTGATTGTTAGTTAGTCCGTCCGTCCACTGGATTACAGACACAGAGAACATTGAAAGCGGTCAGAGAGAGAGAGAGAGAGGACGAGAAGAGTCTCAATAGTTAATCTATCTCCTCTCGGAGCATGTTTGTTTGTTTGTACATATTATGTGCATGTATGCGTGTAGGTATGTCAGTCACTTGCTGCAGTCAGCCTATGTCCTCCTCCTTTAACCGAGTAGCAAAGAGCTACCTACCTAGCCACATAAACATATGTAACTCCCTTCCTCGCCTAATAAATTTCTTCTACCACAAAACCCATTTCCATTGATTGTCTTTTCATCACGTCCAACCAAATATCTGTACTCCTTTGTTTCAGCTCCTCTAACAATTCCAAACTTTTCACTATGCAATTCCACAAGCTAATCCTCTCATTCCTAACTATTTCCTATCCATCTGCCTCCCCACATATGCATAAATATTCAATTTCAATAGTGACTTGATAGAAACAGTATATGCTTAGTAAATAGCCCAACAATATAATATTATTATCGCCTTATAGATGTGTACAGCTATAATAGTCAGTGGATTTCCTCGAGTAGGAAAGAGAGCGTCGTAATCATAGTGTGTGTCAGTATCAATGCTCTACATTATTGTCTGTTGTAGATGTTCTCGAGGTATTATACTTATGTACAGGAGGAGAATAATATCTTAGGTAGCAAGGTGCTTATAGTTAGACGTGCCTTGGCCCTACACCAGGGACCCAAACTCCTTTTTTTCCTTTCAGCTTGCGTTGCGATTAGCTAACGTTATGTTAGTTTAGTTTCAGTATGTTTGAATCTGTCCTCCTCCCTGATTCATCTCATCATTATAATCATCACTACTAGCACATTATCCTTCCAAGACTACTTCAGAGTTCACACCCCGTCACAAACTACTCCAACATTCTTGACACCAGATAACAGATCAATTCTTCTTTTGATTTCCTTCTCTGCTCTCTGGCTAATCTCACATTTCTCAAATGATTTTATCTTATCACTTCCAACTTTTTATGCATTTTGTTCACCCAGCTCTGGCCTTTTCGTCTGTGGAGCCTTACTTTTTCCTAGCGTGTCTTATTATACTTTCATGTACTTTATTTATCTATTTAAATGAAAAGCTAAATTTATTGTACTTGTTGACTTGCATAGCTAGACTAGTATTCCATTAGCATGTACATACATAGTACAGAGGTTCAACTTTTTGGAATTGCGAAAAAATTTATTTACACTGCCAAATTACCAACTTGGTATCCGGGAACATCTGCCAAAAGTGCCAATCGTTCTAAACTAAATTAGTATTTATTCTAACAAGAAGTCAAAGTAGCGTTCGTGAAATCTCAAACTACAACTACAGATGCACTAGTAATTAGTTATTTAAAGATGCATGCACTCCTTACCTATCTCAGACCACATGCATAGTATTAAACTATTACCATTTCACAACTATCCGTAATTTCTTGCATAGATAACAGTTTCAACGGACGTAAATAAACGGGAAGTTGACATGGTGAAACGGATTATAATAATATATTTACTTCAGATCGAATCTACACTCGTGGGCTTACAATTAGACAGGCTCTTCCATATGCAAACATCTACTCTGTGTATGTATATTACTTTAATTTATAAAGGTACTGGTTGGGAGCTTAAAAATGACGTGATATCCTAGCATTAATTTATTATAACTTGTTAGACTGTAAAATTGCATCTGATTATGCGAAATCCCTAAATTTCTTCACAGTTGCCTTCACTAGGATGGCAAGAGACCAAATGTGGAATTTGGATTCCAACAGAAAAATTAGCAAGCAAAGCAGAACGCACACAACTAGCATTATTTATTAGATAAGGACTACATAGGTGGTATCCTCCCTTGTCTCCTGACTATTGTAAATGAAGAAGAAACCAGTACAACACAAGTCTCAATTCTCTCAATAAGAATGACATTTAGATTCTATACACTTTCTATGGACCCCAGAATTACCATTGATATAATATTCATTAAAATAATTTTTTACCAAACAGATTGTTTTAGTTTTCTCGCAAAAATACAAGTTTAACCTAAAAATGATGGTGTTCCTAAAAATAACAAAATTAGTCCTCAATACCAGCATTTAATATTCCAGTTTAGCCTGACTATAGGAATGCTAACAATATTTAGAATTTTAGCTGTATTGATTATTTTTTACTGTCATCATGACCTTATTATGGGCGATAGCTGTGCAAGTATGTAAATAAAATATCATATATTTATTTAATATAAGTATAAGCATTTAATATAAGTATGGGAAATTATAGTGAGTAAATCTGAATGAATATGAATTTAGATGGAGATGAGATGAGGAAGAGGATAGTGCGGTATGTTCTGGTAGGCCGAAAGCCAACTAAGTATCCAAAGTGCATTTTAGAGAATTGCACATAAAGATGTAGTTATGTGTAAGTAGTTGTATCTGAATTGGTGTTTATCTTCTAGAGCTCCGACTTTGAGTATATTTCGTATGTATATGTGAGTATTGTTATTTATCAGAAAGATAAGGTCGGGATTTAGGGGGTTATCTGTCCTATGGAGCAATGTTGATGTAGTGGCGCGGAAAAAGGTTGCAGCGAGGTCTTGAGGGATGCCGGTCTGTCGGAGCTGTGTGATGCGTAGTTCTGAGCAAGAATACTTATCGTTCGAATGAGCTCGCATGCTTGATATCATAGCTCTATTATCAGACAGAGGCATGGGATATGACATTTGAAGCGACACTTTTGCTCTCCTGTAATGTCACCCGCAGGCTGACATGCAATCTATATGCATACATCTACCACTAACTCGGATATTAGATCCAGTCACTCACTCACTCACTCTCAGACTGCTCTTCTCATACATGACGACTATTATAGCATCTCTATTCTCTATAATAATATTATAATATGATTATTGTAGGAAGACAACTCCTAGCATACTCCCTCTCTTTCACTCTACACAGCCAGACAACATGCAGGAGAAGAAGAGTCCCGAGTCGAGGCAGATAGATGATAGATCCATATTTATGTGTGATATGTTATTATTATGATCGTTCTGTTAGTTATGTGTTGCAACTTTTTGTGCATGATTCCAAGTGTATTATGGCATGACTGATATTATGCAGTTAGTTGCAGCATAATGTAATAGTCGAGAGTTGAGACGAGCATGATGCACAGTAGCTTACATGAGCTTAGAGCCAAGTGTCTTTTTCCATCCACGAATTACATAGTTTATGTAGCATAAAAATGATACACAAGTCTGGCATACTAAAGAGAGTGTTGTTGTGGATAGTGGAGAAGGGGCCAGACGAGGCAAGGCAACAAGACAACAGCCAAGTCAATTCAGCCCGACGAGAGTCGCTCGACGTTCACTTGACTTTGACTTCTTGTTATTATTTCCACTGATATCAGACAGAACTTCCCTTTCCTCCGATCCATCAAAGCCCTACTTGTCCTTCTCCAGTCACAATATCCTACTTATTTCTACGCTAACATCCAATGTGTTCTTTGACACTCGTCTTATTAATTATTCCGAAACTAACAAACACAAGGCGACATGCATTATTAAAAATAATGAATGGATTAGTAGCTTATAAGCACCTACTTGTTTAGCTAACAGGGATATAATTAATTCGAGCGAGAACCCCTACTCAACTCACTCCTAGACATCTTTTTCATAACTTTTCTTATTTGTCTTTCAGAAAAAAATCCTTTAATCAGATCAAAGTATATGCGGATCACATGCAATGTTATGGCATCTCCACTAAATCTTATATAACAACTATATTTATTACAATTTAACATAAAAAGTGTCTATTATATAATGTACAGAATATAATACTAATTGAGGCAATGCAATGATCTCCTTCCTAAGTAATTTTGTAGGAAGGGAAAGTTTTCTATACTCACTGCAGATGTAATCCAATATGAGTTTCAATTTGAGTTTGAAATGTGTTACGTAATGATTACATGGATGAATTGAGTAGGTAGCAGCAATGAAGTGTATTTCTATTAGTAAACAGAGCGGATAGTTATAATAGAAAGGATAGTTGAGTTGTTGCTGTGCATGTGGGTTAGTTGACTGGTTTGCGTGGTCTGGTTCTTCATTGTTGTTTCAGTTGTGATATTTGATAATCTGGAGTGATCTTGATCTGACTGTGTCCAGATTGGGCTGGCGTGACTGGACTGTTGTGACTTGGCTTGAGAGATGTTCGCAGAGTGTGCGATGGAGTCAATCGGATGCGAGACGGAGTGAGAAAAGCGAAAGAATATCAGTGAGCGAGTTCAGTTCAGTTCACTCGACTTCTCCAAGAGCGTGGAGTAGTGAGTAGTGAGAGATGTGAAAAGCCGAGAAAGACGACGTTCAATGTTGGCCGAATCAAGGAACCATAACTCATCCTCGTCTGAGAGTCACTCGTATCGTCGAGCGAGGAGTCCAATGCAAAGAGCATAAGTAATAGTCAGTCAAGAAGTCAGAGAAACGATGGCCGAGAAACAAACAGTGAATTACAATAATGATATGTGGTTCATTGCATTACCTGAGCATTTTTGAGACAAAAGGCCGTTTCGAGATGAGTAAATGACCCCCCGCTGCGAACAGGCAGCTTACGGCGCCAGCACTCCACCGATCTTGCCCTATCTTCGGCCTATGAAGAATGGTCTTGACCCCTGCTGACATTCCTTCTTGATAGTCCACAGTCACTGAGACTTGCCTTCATTCCTCTTGCCAACGAGACTGCATCTTCAGTCTCGCCAACAACATCCAGCACTCCCGAGGAGCCTCCACCTACTTTTTCCCACCGCCCTTTCCCAACCCCCGCCCAAATGCGGCCACTGGCCATGCATCCACGTCGCCCTCCACGCACGTCCGTCGTTTATGCAAGTCCCCTTCTCCAGAAAACAGCTACGTTGCTCTTGGCTTCATTTGCCCTGGCCTCTCTCTCTCTCTCCATTTAACTTTTCTGTCAGGGCGCAAATATGTGCATGTCCCAGTTCCGGCACCGCTCTGTCTTCTCCAGGACACTCTCAGCTAAACTTCTTCTCAACAGTACAGTAGTACAAGAGCCACACCGTGCCGCCTTCCAGTTTTTTCTCCCTGCCTGCCTACATAAAAAACCTACTGGAGAGTGTCTGCTCCTTCTCTTCGCGCTCTTTACACACACAGCTAATTTAATTTTCACTTTTGTCACTGAAATGATTACATTACCTCCATTTCATTTTCTCAGACTAATAAACCTAGGGATCCTTATCGCCACTACACATCTACTGTTTACACAGACAAACTTGATTTGTACACCGAAACAGGCCCTCTGTACCCTTACACTACTACACCACAAAGCGTGTCAGTAAAAACTATCCCGACACAATTTATAGGATACAAATTGTATCTCAAGGTAAATACTTGTTCACTCCCTATAAACTTCATTATGTATTCCAAGTGACGCGCACTCAAAATTAACAACACTTAAAAATATCACTAGCTTATTAGCTAGAGCCAGTACTAGAGCCAGTACCATACAAAAAAACAAATTATACTTACAAACACTATCTACCTCTTTGTAAAATAAAATGTACACCTGATAATACAACCTTTAAATTATGGTGGGGTTAGTACGTTAACATAATAATATCTGTTGCTACCGGTTCTACTACAGATATCAGTGCACACAAATAGAGGTTTTAATTTAGAATATTGTTCTCATGTAAATAATATTGACAAGCATTGAAAACACAAAGCTCATTTTATAAGTAGGGACGCAATTTAGTTTAGTCGAATGGGAGAATATTGAACTGTGTGTGTAGTAATTACATAGGAACAAAAAAGTGAATTCAAAGTACTTTCAGTGTAGAGGCATATGATTTTTATTTTGCATGCTTGCAAAAAAATAGTTCGTGAGACATAAATTAAACACCTCCAAAATGAAACACCGAAAAGAAATCGCAGCCAACGTGCGAGAAGAAGGGACTAACACGCAAAGTATTGGAGAGCAAGTGTAATGCAAGATATGGTTAAAGATTTTCTTGTCAACTTTTTGCAATGTGCGAAGAAGAGAGCTGCTTATGTAAAATAAATGGCTTCCTTTCTTTGTAACAATGTAAAGCGTAGATGAAAACACTTAGGTATAAATCAAACCATTAACCTGTAACACTACACCTTATGATACGAGCTAGACTGGTATTTCTTTCCTCTTGTCTGCGTACTTTACTTTTATGTAAATTCGTACGAACCGTAGAAGCAATAACAAACAACTCTTCTCACTAAATAGAACTCTTTGAAAGCAGAACAAAAGGTTTCTTTCGCCCATCCAACGCAAATTATGCATTTTATTATGAGAAACAAATTGCAGCTCTCTTGAAAGTGTTTTAGGCATTTATTACTTAAGGTCGAATGTCGGCATAGTTAAATTTGCTGTTTATTTGCATGTAGATTTTAAGCAATGTTGCAAATTCTATCATTTGCTGACTTTGGCTCTTTACATTTATGCTCCACTTTCGCCGATTTGTGTTATTCATTTTACCTGATTCTGCTCTTTCCAAAGACAAATATGTAAACAGCAAATTAAATCCATATAACTTCATTTCAATTAAACTGGCATATTATGAGAATTAATAGCATTGTTATTACTTATTTTCGACATGCACAACTATAAGTATAGTAACGTTCATATATAATCAAAAACAATACTTTACTAAGTATTCGTATATACTCACGTTGACAAAGCAATTA
Organism: Tomocerus nigrus; assembly: GCA_019776505.1. NCBI lineage: Eukaryota > Metazoa > Arthropoda > Collembola > Entomobryomorpha > Tomoceridae > Tomocerus > Tomocerus nigrus. Next base: position 56 of record JABASI010005224.1, on the reverse strand, counting down.
AATCAAATTCAAAATTTTGAAAACAAGAGGAAGATTCTAAGTAGTAGTAGATAATA
>JABASI010005223.1:0-12646 GCA_019776505.1 Tomocerus nigrus | reverse complement strand
CTTCGTTAAGAGAGAGAGAGAGAGAGAGAGAGAGAGAGAGAGAGAAGAAAAGAGGGAAAGTACCTATATCGAAAAGAGTGCATATAACTTAATATGTATATGTACCTTAGTACTATTTACAGGACCTAAACCTTTAGGCTATGTGATGTGATGTAAGTTTTCCAACTCCAACAAATCTCTTACATAAGCTAAGCAAGTACCTAAGTAAATTATGGTGAAGTACCTACATCACAGATAGAGACAGAACAGACATGTACTATTAAAAGGTAAGTACATATTATTACGAAACAGAAAAAACCGTATAGCTAGTTCAAATGAAACCCTAAAAACTCTACAATGGGAGGGAGGATAGTATGTATGGAGCGCTAGAATTCTAGCAACTACTTATGTACTCTTATGTAGCTAGAGCCAAGCCAACCATTTCCTTCGATATGCATTTCCAGAGATAATAAACTAATATATAGTCTCTCCACACACACATACATATAATCCCTTATTCCGCTTTTATGCAACCTAAATATATAGGTAGTCAGATAAATGTACATACATGCCAATATGTATCTGTAAAGTGGGTATCTGTCTCTACTAGGAAACTATGCTATCGTTCACGGAGAAGGGATTAGAGGAAAACATAGAATACATTGTTTCCCTCGTTTCCCTCCTCTTCTCCAGTTATATTCTTCACTTGAGACAAGACAGTCGGTCCGGGTCCGGGAAACTTTTTTCCTCCTCCTTTAATTTCCTCTACATATAGCAGAAACGGAGCGGTTACATCTTCGAACGTCCGTCTCCTCTCTATAGCTACATATATCTATAATATGTATGCACACTATTAGAAACACAATGCAGTTGTACAATAGTACAAGTATCTATTCTTACGTTACCCATACCTTATAAAGTCTATAGATTACTAGTTACTGGGGAGACATTACTAGTTTATACACCAGTGCAGATACAAATACCCTTTTTCTTTACGTAGATTTACTTAGGATACAAAGAACTAGATTATATTATCTCTTCCTTCGCATACGATTCCTTTTTTTGATGGAAGGGGGCTTTTTATCTGCCTCCAGAGTTTCCTTTCCTTTTTTACCACCTTCTCCATCTAACATTATTATTGTACGAGAAGTAAATCTTCTCTTTCGATTATTTTGTAAGATTAAGTAGATCAACTAATAAATAAAATTTCGTTGAAAATTGAAATTACTCTGCACTCTATTTTTCAGAAACAAATTAAAAATCAAAATCCATTCAAAGAACGATAAGAAATAGCATGATATTGGAATTTTTGTTTGTATTTAAAAAAAATTGTTATAATATAGCTAGATAGGTGAATGTGGTAAGGATAAGAGAACGGTGTTAAAGAATCTGACATTACTAAGTAAGAAGATAGTTACTTAAGAATAGAAATAAAATTTATACAGAAAGTTTAGTGTAAGCTGTATCTTAACGAGTAGAAAAAGAAAATGATATGACTAGGATGCGGTGGTAGTGTAAGTTGCTAGTAGTTAGTATTACTTTCGTTTAGTTGGTTGTGAAGTGAGGAGTATTTGTAGGAAGAAGCGAGGAGGGATAGATAGGCTACTAAAGAATCCTATAGGAACAACTCGGAACAAGTCCCCATTTGCTATACATACGAGTCCAGAGCAGGCAGGGAGGAACTACTATTGCAATTTACAAAGTTTAGCGAGTTGTAGTTTGGCCTGGAAGGAAAGTTTCGTCAAGGCAATGGCAAAGTAAAGAAAAGTAAGATTAGGCAGTTTACTCTGAGTTTACTTTAGTTCAGTTGTGCTCAATGCAAGGCAATGCAATGATGCAATTCAACAACGGAACGAACGGCAGGGCAAACTATTTTACTTTACTTGACTAAAGTCGGGCACACACACTCACAGAGAGAGAGAGAGAGAGTGAGAGAGAGACTGAGAGAGAGTATTTAGGGAGGACTATGGTCCGTACTATTATATAAAGTCCTTCCTTCCTACTCCTTCCAACAGCTACACCATTACTCTAATAAAAAGGAATTGAGGAAAGTTTAATAAAGTTCGCCTCCTTTCTCCCTACAACTTTAATGTTTCCTCTGTCCATCTATCTCTATATTATCTACTCTCACTCTCTCTATTTGTCTACACTGCACACTTCCTTTCATATCTCTTGCTATTATAATCCATACAACAAAGCCTCAAATGCTTTATTTACCCTTACACAGCTACCTAATTGCACAAATTACGCAACTACATTCTAAAGGCACAAATTATCATTCGACATCCTTACACGGAAAAATCAAACTTACCTTTGCTACTTTCTTCTCACTCTAATGGAATCAATTATACAATATCAAACTTTGTTTAACAATTTGTCAAGTTAAGAAAGTGAAAAGAGCTTATATATAGATAGGCATAGGTATATCTATTTCTATAGTATTTATGTGTTGCAGTAATATCTAGGTTATTTCCAATAGTTCATATAAAGAATAAAGTTTATTGGCTTCCTCCATTATTTTATTATTATAGGAATACTATCTATGTCTCATACATGGCAATATTCTTCTCAAACTATTATTTCTTGACTGCTGTTTAATTTAATTATTTTCAATCCTTCTGCCTATTTTGCCCTTCTTCGAAATCGTGATTAAAAGGAAAAGTTTAAGTACGTGTGGGATATGATAAGGAAAGTATTGTTCTTATAGAAGTAAATGTGTTTTTCTGCATTAGGTACGACTATGAGAAGCCCCTACATAGCTATAGCTATGTACATTTACTACGCCTTTACTTGAATTACAAAAGTATAGGTATAGGCGTATACAGTTAAAGTAGAAGAGTGTATTTAGTTTGATAGTAGTTTAGTTTTCCAATTTGTAACTTAAGTAACGTAGCAGAAGCAGTACAACTTTTAGTTTAGTCTTGAGGTTTACAAATTATCATTACGAACGTCTTCTACTGAATAGAGATCTCTGGGGATTCCTGACTTTTTCTTTGCTATCTTCATCTCCAAAGATGATGATGCTTCTATTAGACAAAACTTAAGACAGCGAATAATAGTAAGAAAAAGTTTTTCGACGACTTTAGTTTTCTATGGATGTAGATGTATATAGCAATGTTGGATGATAGCCTACCCGTATTCTGTGTCTAGTCTCTCTCCCATAATGCTAAAGCTTCTTTGCTCTACCAAACTTATCAAAACCATTATTATCCACATTTAATTCGCCTTGGCAAATGTTTGTTGTGGAAGGTTAACACTACATGACAGATTACTTATTATTATAGCTCCTACTGTTATGCTGTCAGCATCTAATCGACTTAAACTTTAACTATTAATTTTTACAACTTGACAAGGTTTGCACCAAAGAAAAATTGCTTTGCCCTAGTAATAAATATTACCTAGGTATACTGCATGAGCAAAGACTATTTTTGGTAAGACTTTTTACATTAAAATCATTTTTGTATGTATACGCCAATGTACGGTGTATACGCAGACGAAGGTAAACGACCATAATACTATTTGCTTTAAGGATCTGACTAAAATAAATTAATTTTCAATGGTTATTTGTCACAGTGATTATAGACGTTTGAAAATTTCCAAACCCTACTTTATTATTTAGTATTAGTAACTACATAAAGACTCAGGATACACCATATTGTAATCCATTTGCCTAAGCTATAACCAAATAGTTTCTATCAGTCACAAAATTATTTTAATAGGCACCTTAGAAAGTGGCATGATGTACAAATTAAAAATTAACACAATTTAGTAGTACCTAGCAAAGGTAATCAAAGGTTGTTTACGCGCGGGTTACTGGAGCCATTGAAAATTTAAAATACACAAAAATATATCAATACATAATCCCTCAAACCAGACGGACTAGAAATTCAACGCTATAATTTGAGATGAATAAGATTTGATTAGATATAGAGATGAATAGAGGATAGAAAGGTATTGAATCCGATACTGAAAACATTTCTATGTACATAGATGTAAGCATACACACAATTTTACGCAATGTAATAAGAAAACAAAATAATAATGGATAGTAGGTATTGTTATATCTGTAGTTTGCATAAAAGTCAAAAAATACTGTAGACGTTTTTTTTTAAATATAAAATATATTTGATCCATAAAATGTCATAACTAGCAGACGAGTAGCATGTAAAATTGCTATAATTATTATAACTCAGGATTCTCTTTTTGGTACATTTTTATGTTATTATTAGATTGTACTATATTATAAATAGCAAGTATAGTATCCGCATTTAAACAGAAACTCAATAGAATTTATAAACGTGGAACGGAAGTAATATTAAAAAAGCTCCCTTGTATTGAATATCTTCTTAAACTAGACTATCTAATAAGAAGAGGAAGTACAGATATTGATATGATATGTACATAGCTAGAACCTAAAGTCCATTAGCTATGGGTGCATTAAATCGATGTAATGTAGCATGATAGTTTGGTAGTGAACTGAACAGTCTCATTCCCTATAATAATATTATATGCCTTTAGTTAGTTAAGTAAATACTACGCTTGTCTCTGTAATGTAAATTAAACGAATAGTATATAATAATATTATCATAATATCTATAAATAAGTATCTAAGAAGTAGTAGATGCTGCCTGGTGGTTCTCTCTCATACTAATCAAGTTTATGCAAAAGGTACTTACACAACATATATGCATTAAAAGTATGGTTTATAGAGATAGAACTACGTAGTTTTCTGTATTACTTGTGTCTTCATGCTTATGCAGCTTACAGTCAAAAGATATGAAGAATTTAAGTATAGCTCATATAATATGTATCTAGTACTAAAAGCACGAAGTATCGTATGTCTTGTATGTCTATAATAAGCTGTTCTTCTATCTATGTAAGTAACATTACATTACAAATACAAATACTGACGTACATGTATGTGTATTTCACAGTACACAGACACACAGCTCTCCCATCCAACTTCTTCTGGCTATGTATAATAAAATGCAGGCTATAATATAGAATGCCTAATATAATGTAATAATGTAGCTATCATGTCAGAACTACCTAAGCATGTTAGAATGTTTACAGCGTTTTCATTAAGTCACATTGCAATTTCAAATAAAAGATGTGCCTGCTCACCGATTTAGACAAATTAAAGCTTTAACAATTACATGTAATATTCCGTAAATCCGCTAATAAAGGCCCCCGGTCTATTCAGCGGTCAAGACTAAAATACCCGGTCGTAATTAGAGGCCGGCTGTTAATGGAGACACGGCCAATTTTGAAATGGAAGATTAACAGAAGTTGACACCATGGATAAAATGGATACTTTTATGTTATTATCACAACATTTTTTGTCATTTTGATATATCTTCGGCATGTTTAGCTTATAGGATGCACTCCATACTTCTTGGCAGTATTTTCTCTGGACTCCTGATAAGCAAAATCAATTGGCTGCAATTTGACCTTTTGTACATTAATTCTTATTTCTACTCGCCATTTCGAATCTCAGCTAACTTACAAATCACTGTTTTCAGAATATCATGGAATGGCGTGAAAAGTATTGTTTAGTGGGTACGTTATATTATTATTTGTTCCCCGGCCTGTAATAGAGACCCGCCCTTTTTTTGAGGCCGGCTTTTGTTAGAGGATTTCCGGCATCCCATAAAATGCGAGTTATGAAATTATCTCAAAATAGTAATACAAGGTTCCAAAAGTTAAAATTCCTAAGAATTAATGGAACTCTCCTGGCTATGTCATAACATCGGCGGTAATTTCACACGAAAAAAACTAACATGAGTTTAAATTTCAAAAAAAAACATGGTTCTTAAAAATAAGGACAAGTCTCTACTAATGTAGGTAATGTTTTAAATGGGTAAATAATTGAGTGTGATGGGAAAAATGGGATATGGAGTGTATGGGGAATTAAGGAGCCCCCTGTAGGTTGGTTGTAGTAGATTGTGTATCATGTATTGCAATACGTAGAAGAAGAAGTAGGTAGGTAGTTGTAGTTCATGTAGGTTTGGTTTTAGGCTGTGAGAATAATAGGATAGATATAAGGAGGATAGCTGGAAAGAGATACTTACATATTGTAAGGAACAATTCATGCAGCAGGAGTGACTGTAATGTAATGGTAGTAAAGTAAAGTAAACTAAAGTAAAGAAGTAGAGGCAGGCAGGCAGGGAGTTTATAAGAAGAAATGAGAGTCATAGAATATAACTAACATGTGCTAAGCTATACTAGAATAGAACGTATTTGGTCTGTCTGTATGCCTGGAATGGAAATGGAGGGGTAGGGAAAGTACAGAAGCCTCCCAAAGCAGAATGAACAAGATTTCAGTCAGGTTAAAGGAGAAGACTCCCAAAACTCGGTACAGTTGCATCAGTGAAGGTCGACACTGTTTATTGTTGAATAGAGGAATACATAGCATAGGACAGGAGTAGCAGCCATATAATAGAAGGAGGAATAAAGCCACGACTCACCATCACGACTAGCAAACGCGTAACGACTTAGGCTCTTCTATATCTACATGTACTCCCATTGCATCCATCCATCCCTCCATATATTTATTAGGCCCTCTATACCATAATATTATTTGATATTATACTTATATCCATTTAGACTCTCTCCAACAACCACTTTTATACACTACACTTTATTACGTTTCACATGCTTACGACCACACTTGCAACTTCTTCCTTCGAGAACCACAGCGGTTAGAAAAAGTACCGAACCAACCCGGTTTCGGTGCGGTTCGGTTCGAACAACATTTTTGGGAGGCAGTGGCTCGGTTCGGTTCGGTCAAGGTTTTTGCAAGGCATTGTTTCGGTTCGGTTTTATGAAACTCTTTGGGAGGCAGTGGTTCGGTTCGGTTCAATCAAAGTGTTTGGGAGCAGTGGTGCGGTTCGGTTCACAAACCATGAAGCTGCAAGTAAATGTCAAATGCGCATCTCCTGAATAGAAGTTGCAATGTCGTGTTTCGGAAAACTATCGAACCGGTTCGGTTCGGACAACATTTTTGGAAGGCAGTGGTTTGGTATGGTTCGGTCAAAGTTTTTGAGAGACATTGGTTCCGTTCGCGAACCATGAAGTTGCAAGTAAATACAAAATGCGCATTCCATGCATATGCATTGCAATTTCGTGGTTCGGAAAACTACTGAACCGTGTTCGGACCACATTTTGGAAAGGCATTAGTTCAGTTCGGTTCAATTAAAGTTTTCAGGAAGCAGTGGTTCGGTTCGGTTTGCAGTTAATCTTTGGAGTCAATGGTTCGGTTCGGTTCGCGTATCACAAAGTTGCAAGTGTGCTTACGAGGCTTACGACCATAGTACATACATACATGCGCGACGATACTAGGTATATGTGTTTATATACGTCTGTAAAATAAACGACGTACCAGTGCAGTACCATATACTTCGAGTTGGATATTATGTACCTAACCAACAACCGTCGACTACACTCTTTATAATGACTAGCCAGGACAACTATGTCTTCTCTATCTATGTCTATAAAATATACGATCACTTCTAAATGATTATAACCAGTTAGTAACATTATGCTGCTACATTTATATATTTAGCTACATATGTGTTATATTATATGAAGCCATAGAACAGTGCGAGGAGCCTCTTTAGTGCATACGAGTACAAGTGTACATGTAGTACATGGAGGAACTATGTATCCAATCGCATGCCATGCCAGCCACGCCATCATATCATCATATCCCTAGCCGAGTCTAGCTTATCTTCCCCATGCCTTTGCATTACACACATTTATGTATTACAAGAGTCGAGTGATTCAGCTTCACTACTACATACACTATCTATGTCCTAACTACTACTTCATCGTTAATAATATTATTATGGCTGCATACACAGCACAATACTCACACTCACACTACTACTACATACAGCATGAGCATCAGCTTCGCTCTGCGCAGCCATTATAATATTTATCCTCTTACGACTCACGACGACTACTATGCTATTGGATTGGAGTACATACGGCATGGAATACCAAGACAAAAGCTACCTAGCTAGGTAGATATGCATTTCTACTAATGCACAAACACATACCTAAAAGTGAAGAACTAAACCTGCTTTTTGTAAGCACTACTCCATGCATATCGTACAGTGTGAGAGAGAAGCTATATTATACATTTATTATGCATTCTATACTATACTGCATTCTGCATGCATCACTTGTTCACTGCCTAAAATTTTTGACTGCATCCGATTTGAGTTCTTTCCGTTTTAATTGATGAGTTTCTTATAGTCAACCACATGTTAAATTTTACACATGAGGGTAAGCAATTGTTTACTTTAAGAAACTCGTCTATTCTTTCAAACACTAAATGCACATAATTAGAGAATATTGTACTCTATCTATCACTATGAAATTCATAAGGATGATGGATTTCTGACAATCACTACTATTACTATTAGGTACTGGCTTGGCTACTGTGTCTTCGTTTTTTTACTCTAAATACTTCGTTTGGGTTACGTGTTACAGCCAATTCAGTTGTAAGCTTCAAGACTGTAACTACGCTAGCACACAATAGCAGGCTCGAGATATCGACTACACTTGTACACTCAGAAAATTATTTGATAAATCTTCCCTTCCTAGAATATATATCTTCCCCGTAGATTATACAAAATATGGACATCTGTCTATTGAGGGAAATCCTCCATTAGAAAGGGTGTAAAAGTTTAGCCTTAGCTAAGAATAAGTCTTCCCTAACCTAATGGAAGACTTTCCTCTGCGCGGGGAAAAAAGTGAAGCGGTAGCAGGTTCAGATCTCCTGCTCCATCCGTCGTACCTATAGTCCTCGCTCTAACTATCTACTACACCACCATGTCATTCATTGACTGATGGGAGTTTTACCATCTACTAGTTCTTGATGTAGCCTACGCAGGCTTACTTACCTTACTACTTTGGACTGCTGCGTGCACTCACCGGAACCTCGCAGATTATTTAGCCCAGTCCGACGCACTTAGGCAAGATAATTTCTCGTTCCTGGCCGGGTATCAGCTTTTTCAAAGCCTGATGAAGGTGCATTGAGACTTTGGGGGAGTGGGGTTTCGTTTTCCCTCAAAAGAGGGAAAACTTATACTTGGTAGGGTAAAATTTTTATTATTACTAGTATAGGGATTTATTACTAGTAAAATGGGAAAATAGTATTTACATATTGTCAAATGGCAATTTTACCTGTAGAATGGGAAAGAAAAAAAGCGTTTCCCTATTCCATGTGGAATTTATCAATTCCATAATTTTACCTGTAGAATGGGAAAGAAAAAAAGCGTTTCCCTATTCCACGTGGAATTTATCAATTCCACAAGCCATTTCCCATCTGAGTTTTCTGAGTGTGGGCAACTGTATCTGAACAACGTCAATTAACGTAATACAATACAGTAATAACCAGGATTCTATATTATAAAACTAAACTATTATCATTTTATCCATCAATCCGTCCACCCACACTGGACAATTCCGACAGGTGCTGAAAAATGAGTGTTTGCTGGTGTAAATTGAAAGCCACGGTACTTGGTATATGCTGTCCCGCGCTAGTCCTTTGCTTTGGAGGGTATCTATCGGGAGAACTCGTATAGATGAAGGGAAGGAAGAAAGGTACCTTCCCGGGAAAGAGAAAAAAATCAGAAAGGAAATAAAAATCCTCAAAAAAATCCCAGGCAGAAAAATCGGAAAATTTCTTCAACGCGTGCCAGGCGGTCCAGGAAATCAAGAAGAATGCTCCCCGGGAAACGGGAATGTGTACCTTCCCGGTACAGGAAGAACAAAATTTTCGAGGCCCCGAAATAAGCATTACTTTCATAAAAATTGAAAAGTGAAAGTGAAAAGCACTCGCTTTTCATCACATGTGTTTCACAAAATCATAATCATTGTCTTATAGAAACTCCTTGAAACCAATTTTGTCCAATTAAGACCATCCATCCACGACAACAACCCTGGCAATAATCTCACAACGTAAAATAAATAAATATAGGTCATGGCATGGTATGACGTAAAACTCATCCGGAGAGACTTGCTTCCTCGTCTTTGTACTATTTGTACTGTACATCTTCACCACAACAACATCCGCTTGTTGTCCTTCTAATATGAAATATTATTATATTATCGCCTGTAGGTATGTACCTAAAAGTAGTAGATGATAATCCTATAGAGTTGTAACTTGGAACTATATCTTTAGAAATAGAATAAGAATCTTTACTTGAGAAAGCAAACTAGGTAGTTTGGGGACAATAGCCTGCTCATTGTGTTTTGAGTGCTACCTGCTATGCTACCTAAATCTTTAAGTAGGAAGGAATAGGAGTTTTGTAAAGAGATGATGACTCACTGAGTTGCGGCTTTTAAATGCAATTAGCACTATTCTCTTTAAAAGAAACTTACAACTTAACGTAGCTATTGAAAACGAATTAACGAAATGGATTTCATGAACTACTGTAGAAGCGGGAATAAAGGTCTCAACGACATATTATACCTCCTTTTATTTTGAAGATCCATCAAACTTTCACTTTGAATTATTAGCCTCTCTTACTTTCACCAAATGAACGTGGACAGAATTACCGATGTTTACTTCTATCACAGATTCATAGTATAATGGCTTATGACACATTGAAATAATTTGCTGTAATTTTATTATAAATAGAGAAGAGTAAAGTTAGTTTAAGTTTTATAATTATGCTAAAATCCTACCTAATAGAAAGGTTGTAATTTTCCGTTTTCGTTACAGACGGAAAAACCAAGAAAAACGGAAACCTATGACAGAAAATCCCTATTTTCTTTTTTTTTAGATATATTTGAGTTAAATATATATATGGACATTAACCAATCTGAAACGTTATGGTCATAGTTTCGGATATTCCCATTTTCCATCCCATTTTGTTGGACACCTGAGAAATACTGGGAAATGGTACATAGTGGGAAATATGGGAAATAAAGCCAAAATGTTTGAATTTTGGCGCCATTTGTGCTCTATTTACCACACTTCCCATTTCCCACCCCATTTTGATTTCCACATTTCCCAGTGGGAAATGGGAAGCTTCCCACTTATGGTATTTCCCAGTCGAAACCTTGGTGGGATTGAAGGGTAAAAAGGGCGCAAAGGATTTGAAGGGGGTATTGACATTTATACTTTACCTTATGGTGACGGAAAAGTTGGGGCAGTGGGAAAATCACATTCGTATATTTACGGAACAAAATTTTCCGTTACGGAAACAGAAAATCGCGGTCTCCCTATAGAATAAATCTTGGATGTGTGGGCAAGAAAGATGCCCTAAGGATTCACAATTAATATCAAGAATTAAATTACATGTAAATTGTTATTTTGTGAACAGGTGACGATCGTTATGGTGTGGATTATCAGTGCGGTGTATAGTTCCCCTCGATTCTACTACATCAAAACGATGAGCAACCACTTGATCTCCGCGGACGGGAAAGTTGAGCTGGAGGTAATCTGCATCCCGGATCGTCAAAAGTACGATTCGAAGGTAATGGACATTGTCAGCATGCTCCTGCTTTTCTTCGTGCCCCTCTTCGTCATCTCAGTCCTGTACACGAAGATCGGGATCGTTTTGTGGCGGAGCAGCCAGAACAAGATGCCCAGTGCTTCTCCTTCGGAGAGCAGTTCCAGCAGCGGCGGCGGACGGGACTACGAGATGAACACAAATTTGAACGGAAGGCAGTTGAGCCGACCCACACCCCTTTACCACCAAAGAGCGGGTAGTAGTAATAGCGGATCCGGGGCGGGTTACGTAAATAAATTATTCTGCTGGAATTGCCCTTGCGGTGAGCGGCATCGGAGTGCGAAGAGAAGAGATAGCCGCCGGCGTAGTCAACGAGCTCATCATCATATCGTTAACAACAGGGGAGGCAACTGTTGTTTGAAAAACGCGGAACTTCGGAATAATTCGGAGTTTGAGCCTGGAACAATGGAGATGACTGCTGTGGCCAATTCAAGCAACTCAAACTGCGGAGGAACTATAAACTGCTTGCGGAGTAGCCATGGAGACGGAAATTTGCCGCGAATGAATAGTGGCGGGAGTTGCAATAGCAATAACACGGATGCCTCAACACTCTCATCCAGTCTCTGTTGTGGTCGCTTTGCCAATAGTTGCTATCACAATAAAAACAAACGCCCCAGCACCCCGACAACCAAAGGAAACGTCTCATTTTCCCACCCACCTGTGTCGCCCTATTTGAAAAGAAGCCCGCCCATCCCAATTAGCACGGCCGAGCCAATTGTCGTCGTCAAATTCGAAAAGAAAAGCTCTCTGAGGAAAGCAAAGGGGAAACGCTCACGATGCACAATTCTAATGAATACTCAAACTAAAAGCTGCGCCCCGGGAAATAATGAGGCACAAGGTGACCTTGGAGATTTGGCGGGGGACACGAAATTCTGTACAGAAAAAAGAAGCGAGAGGTGTGACTCTTCTTGCTGTTGTGCTCACGCGTGTCTAAAAGAAATTGACGGGTTTGAAAATTGCAAAGGTGTCATTGTTCCAGATTTGAGTCTCTGCATGGATCTGGGTGACAAAAATCTTCCAGACAGTGGCGTCTCCACTCTAAACACGCCCACCATGTCTCTACATGGAGATCCTCCGCGAAATCACATTCTTCACTCTTTTCAACAACATTGCAATTGCTCTTGTTGCCACCACCACAA
>JABASI010005222.1:0-12648 GCA_019776505.1 Tomocerus nigrus | reverse complement strand
ATCGGCTATGCTTAATAAGTACGTTCGTGCAGCCCTGCTGCCAGTTTCAGTACGATTATTGCTCAAGGTCGCACTAGTGGTACTAAAACAGGCGCAGTGCTGCACAAACGTTCAAATAAAGCATAGCCGATAATCTATTAATTAATTTCATGGCAATTTTAAATTTTTTTCATATACAACATTTGTGCAGTAGCTAGAAGAAAATTTCATTTTGAGAATTTGTAATTATTATTTTAAGGGAAAATTTGTTAGGAAGCAGTCCATATACTTTCAGAAGTGTAAAGAGTGTAAACCAATTTATTTCTCTTTTGAGCTGACATTTTCTACTCAAATTCAGGCCAAAATTCAAAAGTCTCTGCGCTACACGCAACGATCCCTGTTATAATAATTTCAGCTTTCCTTAAGTATTCAGGAACGCTTGCGGCATTTTCTAATGGAGAATATGGTCACCTTAACCAGTACCTATAGTGACAGTGGGCTGTTCTTGTGATGTAAATTCCCCCAAGGTGCATTTAAACCAACCCAAAAAATATACGATTAGTCCCAAATCAAAATTGGTCTGTAATCTGGAGCTAAAAACTGAGTTGTCAGCCACCGTCTCATCCCAATTGGAATATCCCCTTCCCCCGTAAGATTTTTCCAACAGTTTTTATTTTCCCAATTATGACCACGATGCTGTTTTTATAGCATTTTATTAACACATGACTCCTGGAAACACCAGTTGGTACTTTTAGTCGGCCGGCTTAAGCGATTTTATTTCTCAGTACTAAATTCCATTTTGATTTTAGATGGAATTGGGTAGGAGCTGGAATGGGAAAAAAATAGGACGACAAAGACTTCATTCGTTATTTGTGGCCGCATTACACTGACGTATTATCCGCTTTAATTAGGCTGTGTCATGACAATGTGTTATATGTATGCGACGAGTTCGCCAAACTGTCATAATATTGTTATTTCGCCATAATAATAACATTAACATGACTTCGCAGCTTTGACTTGGTGTGTGTGTGTGTGATTGATGGGTTTACATGTTTTGAAACCAAACTTTACAGTTTACATTACACATAATAATAATTAGTACACAAGTGTAAAATGTGTAAAATCATAAGTAAAATACTTGCGTGACGTGAACGTGTATACAAGTTGTGCACGGTACCGACCATGGCAGTACCTAGCGACTAGAGACAAGAGACTTTATTGGCGTTTGACGCATGCGTACTCGGAGATCAATCTACCCTGAAGACAATCCATCTGAGATTTTCGTGCCAGCAATTTTGTTAGGATATCACGAGTGCACATATTTCTTCCGACTTTTTTAAATTTGATTGAACTTGGCAAATAAAAATCTGTCCGTCAACTAAAACAGAAATTAGCAAACCATTTTTACATTTTGATCACTGAACACTCTGCGAAAGAAAAATGGCCAACTCAGACGCTTCCTCGAATCAATGCCCGGACAATTCTGCGGGTATAGTCAGTGCTTTTGAATGCCCAGTGTGCTTCGACTACGTCCTGCCTCCAATCTTTCAGTGCCAATCAGGTCACCTGGTCTGTTCGGTGTGCCTTCCGAGAATTACTTCTTGTCCCGTATGTCGTGGGTCATTTTCAGGTTTGAAAACTATTACTCCGTGTTAAAAATATTGTTGTAATTTATATTTTATTAAGGTTTCTTAAATTGTTTTTTGATTTACAGGAAAGATTAGGAACCTTGCTATGGAAAATGTTGCGAACAACGTGAAGTTCCCCTGTAAATACGCTTCTGATGGGTGTACTATGCATCTACTCCACACGAAAAAAAGGGAACACGAGCAATTGTGCGACCTGAGACCTTACTTATGTCCATACCCAGGAACTCATTGCAAATGGCAAGGAAACCTAGCTGACGTTGCCCAACATCTCTTGAGCAAGCACCAACCAGTCGCTAAATCGGACGGTAATTATTGTCGATTTATTTTTATTTATCAGCTCCAGCCAAATGAATAGATAATAATAAAAAATATCTTTATATTCAAATACTTTTTTACCCTATGATGGTAAGATGTATTTAAATCGAATCAAATAGAGAAGATAATTAAACTTATGAAATAAGTTTAAATAAGGTATTTAAAAAAAGAAAAAAACATTCACTTTTTACCATTTTTGAATTCGTTTGATACTTTAAAGTTACTTAGAACTAAAATATCAAACATGTGAATCCGGACTTTCGAAGCCTATGTATCCATTTCTTCAAAATGTACCTATGTACTTTCTGTGAAAATGGAACAATTCTACTGATTAGCCTGAGAATAAGTGGTTGCTAAGAAGCAGCGGACTGAAACCTTAATCAGCGCAGCGATTTCCATAAATATTCACATGCGGTGATAGTAAAAGGCCATTTTTTTTGTTCACTACGTATTTGATAGTTGGGTAATAGCTGTTTGGCTGTCGGGAGTAGTTGAGAGGAACAAAATACCCTTCCTCAGGCGAAGCTTTTTAGGAGGAAGGCTATACCGTTCCTCAGCAACCCTAAAAATTGTCAGAGGAAGGGTACGCCGTGTTCTGAGGAAGGTTATATTGTTGCTTTGACCACGTGGGAACGTGGTAGCCTTCCTCAGGAAGGGTATGCCGTTCCTCATGATGGTTAACGGCGATTGGGATAAGCGACCGTTTTCGACACTTTCGATGACCCTCCAGCTGCTGATGGTAGCCGAATATGTCAGCCATTGCTATGGTTCAGAAAAATCGGGTTTTAATTTTAGGAACGTGTCAGCCTTCCCGAGGCTACAGTATAACCCTTCCTGGGAACGTGTGAGCATTCCCCAGGAACACTGCCACGTTCCTCAACAAAAATATTGCCCAGGAACGTGTGGCCCTTCCTTGGCTGGAGCTGTTTATTTCAATGATTCAATTTTAGCAGATTGGGACGAAGATTGTATACGCCTTATTTATTGATGATTTTCGTAGGAGACGAGAATACTTTTATGATATCATTCATAAACACACCTGGAAATTTGTCCTGGGCCCTGATTCAATCTTGCCTTGGGCATGATTTTTTCTTGTATGTGGAAAAAAGAGCAGTGTGTGGCCTTCAAATATTATATGCATTTGTCCAGTTTATAGGAGCTGTGGAGCCGGCGGAAAAATTCAATTGCAGGTATTTCAAATTGTATTACCAAAAATTAATCATTTCATTATTTTGTTATTAAAAGATGTCAGTAATTCCAACTAATTAAACAATCCAAAAACATTTTTTCATTTTCGTAATACTTACCAATAGATAACCCCCTCATTTTTATTTTACAGATAAAATTTCGTAGCTAATACGATTAATAAGTAGTCATTCACTTTACAAGGCGGATAATATGTGTAATTTAATATCAGCCATTATTTCTGAATTCTTACTTTCTGGCCATAAGAGCAAAAATTGTAGAAATCCAATCCAAAGTATCCAAAGTAATAATTCCTGTAATCAACGTCAAATCAAAAGTAAATTCTATTTGTCAGTTTTAAAGCCAATTCAGCTCGGACATTAACCTGAGTCGTTTTTCTTTAAATGCCATTATTATATACTTTGATACCAATTGTGTTCATCTTTTAATTTAAATTATTCTCTCAATGATTTTTAGAATTCAACTGACAGGCAACCGGCAACGACTTTCTTGGCAGTCTCCTCCACACTCCATTCGTGCACGATTCGTGTTTGATAGTCGTTGCGTCCATTGTCTCGCATTTAACAATAGTGTTGCGTAATCAGTTGCAGAAACCGAGAAGTTGACCTTTGAAGTGAAAATATCCATAGTAAGATTTTATTTCGTAAATAATCACTTCCCGATTTTTGGAAGGTATCGAGATAATCGAGACTCCTGCTTGTATACCTACTAATTTTTATTACTCAAAATAATACAACTAAGTATTGCTAATATGCAACCTAATTGCGGCGTACTTTTTGTTTTGCAGAACAACCGTTAGATTGGAACTGATGTCACATGGTTATTCAGCAAAACAAGATTGATTACTGGAACTAACTGATTAACTCTTCCTATTAAATGAACTGATTCTAATGACTGATTTTGCATTTACAAACTGACGTGTAAATGTGCTTACAGATAAAATATTTTGAAATGTTATGGAATGAATTTTTTTGTCAGTTTCACAGAATACTATTTAATTACAGAGCGTAACCTAAATAAATTGACTTCGTTATATGTATACCTATCTATAATTTTATTTAAGGCCCAAAAGCCAAATGAACATTTCACTACATGGCATGACACCGAACCGAACCCAGGTCAGTCGTAAGGTCGGTTCAGTTAGTAATTGGCGCTGCAAAGAAATAATTTACTTAGGGATTGATTACTATATGAATGGATACTATGTTTTTCCAGTATTTAACCCAATCGAAATTTTTGAATGCTCTCTTTGCTTTACTTACGTACTGGCAGCCTAACAATGGTTCAGAAAATTTTCAGATGCCTCTCCGATATTTATTGGGAACATTAATTTTATGGCATTTGTACTTTTTATCGAGACCGGAAGGTACCTATAATAAAATAAATCACTGGGTACCATATTGCTATGTTCCTTCAAATGAATCATAAACGCATATACCATACAATTCTATAAGCTACCAACATTCATGTCTTCAATTTGAAAGAGAATTTATGGTTTTCAAAATTTGATCTCTTT
This sequence comes from Tomocerus nigrus, assembly GCA_019776505.1. NCBI lineage: Eukaryota > Metazoa > Arthropoda > Collembola > Entomobryomorpha > Tomoceridae > Tomocerus > Tomocerus nigrus. Next base: position 7,983 of record JABASI010005222.1, on the reverse strand, counting down.
TCTTCCTTATGAATATCATAAGTATAATAATAGGATAAAGATAAACGTCTATAAATAATATTGGGACAAGGTCAAGGATTTATAGATCAATTTAATCAATATTAAAATTCGTAAAAATAGCTTCATAATTGTATTCAGTAATTCCAAGGCATTGGATGAAATCACAGAAAGAGAGCGAGACAATGGCAGTGCCATTCCATTCTATTCAAGTTTTTTTTTAAATTCTGTAATATGAAACAGATCGAGATTTTACAGTATGTTTCTAGGCTCTACTCAGGTAATAGCAATAAGACAATAGCAATATAAAAGTAATGCTAGTAAAGAAAAATGGATAAAAAGGTCGTAGCCTTTATATTCACAATAGGTTAAAAGGTTTTCTAGGATCCTTTACTGTATTGTTAGATCTGAAGGCATTTCAGGTAAATATTAACTTCGAGATTATATATTATTATTTTGTTATAAGTATTTTCAGAGGATAGAAGATACTTCGGTGTGTCTCTCTGAGCCCTTTTCGACAAAACCAAAATTCCTATACCAAAGCAGCGTCGTATATTATATTCTTGGAAGTACTCGACGTAAATAAAAAGTGTATCCCAGAGTTATATTTCAGATATTGTGTAGCGAATTGTAACATCTTTTATCTGTGATGTAATACGTAAAATGTGTGCGCGTAAGTTTACTGTTTAGGTGGTTATGCATTTTCCATTTGACTCACTCAGTGTCAGTATCCGCTTTGTAGAAGAGTGCCGTTTGCATCTAAGTAGGTAACCACTACATGCCACTACAAAAGGAGCAAGCGTCCTTGATGTCTCTTCTTTTCATTGTGTAATTCTATACTTACAGTGCTACATAGTTACATATCCTTAGTGCTGACACTGACAAGTGTACTATGGAGACACAACGGGCTACATTACAGTGCACATAAAATATAATTATAATGCATGCATATCATGCTTTCTATTGCCTATCAACATAGATCAACTAGTCCAATGCCTGGTAGGTATTAATAGATGCTATAAAATATTATACAGGCTAGTAATACGTACAATATGAAAATGCCTAGGTCCTTGCCTGTGCCTGTCGAGCAGAGAAGCAAAGAGAAATAAATAGTGGGAAGTAATAAGAGAAAGGCAATAAAAGGAGGCAGGATGAAAATGTAGTCGTTATTATTCTATTTTTTGGACTAGATGCATATACAATGAGCGTGTGATGATGTATTTTCAAGTGTTGTACTCAGTTCGACGCATTTAAACATTAGGTGCAATGTGAAAGGCACTTTTGGTGAAAGTAGGGAAAGTTTAAGCGGTGAGAGGGGTAGGAGAGGAGAGAGCGTGTGAGGGAAAGGAGCATGTGTTGGAGCAAGTCAAAGAAAGTCAGACACACACAAAGCACGATTCTTCTCTATACTGCTACCTACTCTGTTCAAGTCCTAGGATTATAGCATAATACTACGATGGAAACTATTTTGGCATGCAGCCGTCATAATCGAATCCTGGCTTTTATTTATTGGGATTGTAGTATTTTGGCAAGTGGACTTACTACGAGCAAGCAAGTAATAACGTATGCCGAAATAAATAAAGTCAGAGAACAAGGATTTAGCTCTTTCCATCCACAGAGAAAGATAAAAAAATGTTGAGTTGAGGACGTAAACGTAGATACGTAGTTGATAGCTAGTTGTAGTATAGTGCATGCATGCTATGGAAGATATTATGTAGTTAGGTAGGTATACAGGGTAGAGAACAGAGGAGTAGATACCGAGTTAATGAATAGTGCATGCAACGATTACTTTCACCTTGCTTTCCATTACTTTCTCGCGATTCATTTCATTCTGTCTCTCTTTCTCTCTCTCTCTCTCTCTCTCCGTGTCCTCTCAACTCTCAACTCTCAGTGTAAAGGAGTCCGGGCCGAGAAAATAAATCTGATTGGGATTTAGTAGTAAAGAAAGTGTTGTCAAAGTTGAAGAAAGTATTTGTCTCTTGCATTAGCCACACAGGAGATCGCATGGGGCAGCTAGTTCAACTAAGCTGGCCTCGAATGCAATAACGAATTGATTCGTTGAAATGAAATGAAATTTGCCATAACTGTGTTACTGTTCGCTCCGAGATAAATTCCATAATGAGTCCAAGGTGAAGAGGAAACTAGTGAGCAGCTGTTTCCAGAGCCCAATACTCCAGCAAGTTCGCGACTGCGCCCTACGAACACTCTCTCCTCTCTCTCTCTCTCTTTCTCTCTCTCTCTCACTCACTCAATTCTATTCTCCAGTCCAACTAAATAGTATACGTTTTCTTTTCCAGTAGTCCGTGTCTGTGTACTGACACTGATACACGTAAACTAATACTGTTTTAATACTTGGACGTCGTTTCTGAGTGTGTCCTGAACTTGGAGCAAGATAATACTTACTTATTGTTAGTAGTAGTGGGTTATATCATATCCCTGGAGCAGGAAGACTGTCCTGTTTCTCCTCCTCCTCGTTCGCCTGCTTCACATAAAATTTCCAGCAGTGGGGATCTCTGTACACTCCACACAAGTAGAATATTTAGCACTGCTCTTTACTTTGGTTACATTACATTAGGAGCATTAGACATCGAGTTTTACTCGTCGTGTAGTAAAAGAAGTTAGAAGCCACTAGCACTAGGACTAGGACTGACTCTATTTTCTATCTACTCGTCGACTACAGTTGTTTGTGTATGTTCTTGTGCAAGTGGCTCAACTTGACTGAACTTTAACTGGTGGACGGAATTGAGTAGAATCCCAAGTTAATACGTAACTTACATTTCCAGCAGCTAGCCACAAACCAAAAGTTGAGCAGAGGCAGGCAGAGGAGCAGAGCTGAAGAGAAAAACACAAACAGTTCCACAACTCCCGTCCTGGACTGAATTGAAGTGATTGTGAGTGCGAGGCGAGCGATAAGGTAAAATGAAATAGCAATATCTCCACTAATAATATTAACTCCGTAACACTAATGTAAAATGCAATTTCAGACATCTCCTCTTCCTTTACTTACACACTGCCTTCTTAGCCCCGAATTATTCCTAGCTCATTACATTGATTGCATTGTGTATTTATAGCACATTTCATGCAATCTCCTCTCTCCCCTCTCTCTCACCTTGCATCTTATTTTTAACATCCATTGTCTATGTACTTCCAATCTATATTACCTATACCTATATTTCCTTCCATGCATACCTTTCTTAAAATAACTACCAATGCCAATCATTTCCCAAATTCCCATTTCCCTTCATACCTAATCAAAACAGCCACTCGAATTACATTTATATTTAATTGGACGCTATGTGTTACATTGCTTTAAATTAGTATTTTATTGTAGCTATAAAGGGTAGAAACATTCTAATGTCAACCCGTAAACACTTTGCATAACAATTAGTAATGATTACAAAATAAAGCTGTGGTATGGCACGTTAGAGTAGGTAGGTACTTACTAATAGATTGCACTACATATGGTTCATTCTTATTGGATAAACATATCCACTACCACACTACATGCATTTATCGAATCAGAAAGAAAACAAAAGAAAACCACTTCCACACAGGATAACACATATATATCTCCTAATATACTGATGCTTGACTATGCCTAATATATTCATGTTTTTTCTGTTACGTTTCCATATCTGTTTGTTCTGTTATTGTTTCCGACGACTCTTTCAATTATTCTAGTCGTAATTGCCAAGTTGGTAGTTCGTATTAAATAAATCGGACCCTTCTCCATGTATACATACATAATAATTCTTCATCGATCTATCTGTGCTGCATCTGTTGCTCATCTTTCTATTCATTCAACCCTTCGATACAAATCACCTTGAACGGGATTACTGCTCTTATTAACCAATAGTAAAACTCAAATTATTACCGTACGTATCACACATTAATACCTTTTCTCTTTCTTCTTTACACATAATATTATATCGATACTTACAAGTGTAGTAGTATGCACAGTCACATATATCCATATCTGTGCAAAGTATGATACACTATGTTATTATGAATCATATTTTTGCTATCCACCTACAATTACTTTCATGGTCATCTCCGGATATCGTTTTTATTAAATACGTTCAGGGCCGCAGTTATAAAAAATCCGGGTGCTCAGCCTGTAGATCATTTTTAGCAAATCACACGGCAAGGCAACAAGGAAAGAAAAATTACATATTGAGCTCGAAATTTTTGGACGCTCTATTTTATGATTTTTTTTAATTTTCTGTTCTCTGGGAGGAGGAGGTTAGATTGTGCTTTTCTCATCCCTTTACGAAGTACGTACCTTTAGTGTTTAGGCTAATGTATCTCCGGTATAATATTATATGGATGTTGGCAGTTGGAATACTTCTGAGTTCTGTCCCATTTATTAAGTAGGTACCTATTTCATCATGCAAAGAGATATATCCATCTGGACAGTACCACTTTAATTGCCAAATCTGTTTCACTCCGTCATACTGTCTCAAGCAATATATTCTAATTTATTACATCTCTGTTGTCACAAATCGCAACAGAATGATGTAAGTTACTATTTATATCCATAAAATGTGATACTTCGGTAATAATAGTATGCATATTTACGACCTCTATTCACGTCCTATAAGCTACTCTTGTGATACAGAAATGAAACTAACTTTCGCTTATATTTTGGCTCGACTCATTTTTCTAGAACGTTACTTTTGTTCTTCATTTTTTTCAAAAAGCTTTGCAGTCCTCAGTCCTGCATTCTAGAATCTCTTTTTTTGCTTTGAAAGTCTTTTCCTAATTAAAATACGGCTTCTTTTGGTATACTGGAGACTGACGGCGGCCGATGTTTGGAGAAAAATCATTACATCGTACCACACTTGCAGCTTTTGGGTCCGCCGCACCAGAGGAGGGTTCAATAAAGTACCGCACCCGCATCGCAACAAGGTGCGGTACGGCAGAATTTTTCCCATACGTCCGGTATGGTGCGTTTCAATTTTTTTGAAGCAATTTTCCGGTGTTGGAATTTTTTAAGAAGCAAGTGTGCGATTCGGTGCGGTGGAATGTTTAGGAAGCATGTGTGCAGTGAGCAGTGCGGTCAAATTTTTAGGAAACAAGTGTGCTGTCGAATCTTTAGGAAACAAGTGCGCTGTGCGGTGCGATGGAATTTTGTTGGGAGCAAAAGCGCGCTGTGGGGCGGTGAATTTTTTTGGATGCAAATGTGCAGTGAGGTGCCGTGGAATTTTTTAGGAAGCAAGTGTGCAGTGCGGTGAGGTACAGTACAGCAAAGTTTCAAGTCTGCACTGTGCTGCCTGTTCTATTGCAACTCTCACAGCTCTTTGTGTGCATGTACTACGGTGATTATAGGAGTGTTTCATTCAATCTGTTTAGATGTTTTCATCTGTTTTCTCAGAAGTCTGTAGCCTGTAATTTGAAACTGGATAGGTAAATAGGTACTTAAATCTGATGCGAATATTTCGTTTCATCTCGTTTAGGTAACTACACTATACACTATATATACAGTCTATTGTAGCAAGTGTGGTTAGCCATGGGTTTGTGTTTGCAGTCTGTCTCTATAGTATTTCGTAGATAACGCTAGACGTCCATTCTACAGGGGCAGCTGCAAATGATTACTTTCTATTTAAAATGAGCTCTTTTGATGCAAGTGATTCATCTTCTTGGAAAACCTCTGTAACATGGGAAAAATTGACATTACCAAGTATGTTAAGTATGGATTGGATTCAGTTTATTTCAGTGACCAAAGTAAAAATTGTTACAAGCACGTATTATTTTCGATACATAGTCACTCTAAGCTAATAATAGAAGGAAAAGTATAGTTATTTGGGAAATTTAGAGCTGTCCTGGTAAAGCTTTTCAGTCAGATAATTTTCCAAGGAAGACTAAATTCTAAGGGCAAAATAGAATTACTATTGAGGATACAAGATTTATTAGTTTTTATACAATATAGCATTTTTAATTCCTAATTTTGTGTAATGTTGGAAATTACTCAAATAAGTAGGTAAGTACTCGTACAGATATAAGGGTGTTGTGGTACTTTCGAGAGCAATGGATGATTTTGTGTGTCCCTGTACAAAAAATTCGAGTCATGAAAGAAGAATGAAATTAGTTAAAGCTAATAGTACAACAGCAAGTTGTCATTCATATTTAATTGCCTACTCCAAACACCTTTAAGGTAAATACTAACAATCCATGTGGGCCTAGCTAGACACTTTTTTGTGATACTTTACGACATAACAATCAGGGTATGGGGTATGGTAAGATACTGCAGAGTTGCAGAATACAACGAATCCAACCCAGGGCACAGTTTAGTTGTCGTCGTGTTCCTTAAGTCCGTACTGTCCCACTGTCCGTAGGTGTCGTCGTAAAATGGTAAGCGAAGAACAAGAAGTTGTAGATAATGTGATCGAGCTAATAAAACGATAAACAAGACACGGAATAATAGTTTAGCCACCAATGCGCCATGGTTTTCTCATTGGGGACAGTGCAGTGAGTGTTTATTGAGGACTTTGTGAGATAATGGGGAGCGTGACACGACAATTTTTTATGGCTCTTTAATCTTTTTGGCTCATTAATAGAGAAGTACGGGGGTACTGCTGTTGTGCTGCATGTAATATATTAATGAATTCGTATTAGAAAGTATTAATAGTACATCGTACAGTGCGGAGTGTTGACTGCAGAGTAAATATCCTCCAAATAATATCTGTATTATAGCCTTTTAAACCACAGCTACTTACGTATAGATAGGTACCGTAAAATACAACATGTCCTAATTGCCCATTTCAGTTGAGAATCTGGCAAATCTCACCAGATAAAATAAATGAATTCATGACAGAATTTCAGCACTTTAAACACTTTCCAAAATCATTAGGACCCTTTGACAGTGTGAGAGATTTGCATTTCTGATATTTACTTAAATGGAAATCCTACCTGTTTCAAATCCACAAGTATTTTTGACAATTACTTAGTTTTATCGAAAATATTAAAAGTGGCAACTTTTTTCCAAATGGCTTTCCTGCAAACGTGCACTCAGGAGTCAGGAGCAGAGCTTTCAATGTATACTTCGAGTGTCTTAAAAGTTAAATTCGAGTTTGTAAAAGTCTTATAGGACATAGGAAGAACACTGCCGAAACCCTGAGTCCACAACGGTAGAAAGTAAATTTCGAAAAACTTTTAGTCTCTTTCATATTTTCAATAAAACCTATCATTTTTCGGTATCGTTTTGGAAAAGGTGTGACGGTACTTGGATGTACTTAAATAGCAATTCAGTCCCACTAACCCCCTTCAACCTTTACTCAAATCTCATCTACTCTTATTATCATTTGTTCTACAAATAATATTTGTTTGTTTTTGTTTTCGTCTCTCATTTACCTAGAAAGATAGTCTTAACTCTTAACTAAAGACTCGACCCTGAGGGAATAGAGGCATCTGTGAACGTTAGGCAACTATAAGCTAACAACGGGAAAGAGAAAAGCTTTGTATTTACCGAATATTTTTCTTCAATTTCATTTGTAGTTTATTCCACTACAGATGCAATTACTTGATTAAAATTTTATCCTGTCGTTTTTACGTTTTTACGCAAAAGTTAACTCTTGAAAAAGTCCGATAGACAAATAGATTAAACCCGAGATTATTTTTATATTTATGACGTAAGTAGGGTATTTATAGTATAGCTTACTGATTACAAAACTGGATACGCCATAATTGCAGTAGGTATATAATTGTCTTATATAAGTTGTTATAGTTGATTTTATGTAACTTTCTAGAAAATACTCAAAATTAAAACGGAAACTCAATATACAATAAACCGTAGCAAAACGCATGTAGATAGTAGTCAGCTAATGTGATACTAAATGCTATGAAGGAGTGCTCTGTAGAACGTAGATGTGATAATACACTAATACCGTAAATCTTTGAATAGTGGCCCGGGCCCCTATTTGCAAAAAAAGTTCGAGACCCGGCCCTTATTTAAGGCCCGGCCGGTATTCAAGACCGGCAACTATTACT
>JABASI010005221.1:0-12648 GCA_019776505.1 Tomocerus nigrus | reverse complement strand
GATCCAAATGTATATTCAATCGTAATTATAAAAAAATATTTAAGAAAATATTTTCCCATTTTTTCGTGCATAAATACATACATATTTTTGAGTTTTTGGAACATACATATCTCAGCTCTGTTCATGATCTAGCCTAACGCAATAAAGGGAAAAGGAAGAAGAGGATGTATCGAGCGAGGCTTGCCGAGTGTACGGTGCAGTGCAGAATTGCAGCTTGAGTCGGCCGTCGGTGTACTGAGAGTTGGAGAGCGAGCGAGAGAGTTTCGTTCGTTCGTGGAAGTGCTGGTCCTGTCCTATGCAAAGGCATTGTGGAAAGTAGGATTGTAGAACCCGGGCAAATATCGACCGGACTCTCCTGCGGGAGCACATGGCATGTACTAGCACATGGTATATCCAAGACGTCATTTTTTCTCGTACCCGTTGACGTCATAACCCCCAGAGTCTGGGGGAAGGGGTGGCACTGCTACAAGGTGAGTTCATTCATAAAATTTATCTGGGAGGTTCTTGCGTTGACTCATTCAGTCTGGAGTGAGCCATGAGTTGCTGAACATCTTCGGATATCTTCGTTCGCGTAGCTCTGGTTGCCTTCTCGCTTCTCTCTCTCTCTACGTCTACTCTCTCTCTCGACATCTACTACTCACTCACACGTTGAATTGAATTGAACTGAGCTGAAGAAGAGAAGAAACACAAGGCTAGCATTCTGAGCGTAGCAAGTGCATCTCATGCACTCCGCCGTTTAGCTTAGCATAATATCTGAAGCGACTGCAGCAGCGTCCGTCATTCTTCCTACTACTACTCCACTCCACACTGCTCCACACTGCACACCTACGGATACTACTGCACAGTACACACACGACGCTCTTGACAGAAACAGCTAATTGATTTCCACTCACACACACTACTCCGATAAATAAAACTACGCGCTCTTCCGATAATTACTCCACTTGCTCTAGAAACACACACTTGAGAATCTGTCTCCTTCCCTTTGACTCTGTGCATGAGTCTTCACTTGTCGAAACTGAAACCTTGCAAAAACCCAGTGCAGTTCTCTCTCGCTGTCTCTGTCTGTCTGCGGACTCTTCTTCCACTCACTACTCACTTCCCATTAGGAGACACAGAGCAGAGTTCTAGTATTTGTCAATTCTCTCCACAGTCGAGCATTGCTAGACAAGTAAACCAAACAGAGGAAACCGTTCAATAGTTGGAAACTTTGAAGTTCAAGCTTTTCAGAGCCCATTCTTCGCCTGCCCTTTGTTTACATCTGGGACTTGCAGAGAAAAGAGTGCGGAAAAAGTTCACCGAGTCGCGACCGGACCCACTCTCTCTTCACTTTCCCCGACTGTCTTTTGTGATCCCATTGCCAACGTTCTTTGTACACACAACAGAAAGGATAGGAATACAAAAAACGACGACTAACTTTAGATAGCTCCTCTGCTCTATATTATTATCATCATCATCGTCGTTAGGAGGAAGAGAGTTTATTGTAGGACGGGTACCTACTGGCATTAAATTCCTACGGAGTCCTAGAGAGTTAATTTAGTTTTTCTCTTAGTCGACTGCTGATAATAAAGGGATATTATAGCTAGAGAGAGCTCTATGAATGTCTAGCTCACAGTCTGAGAGCCGAGGAGAAGAATAGAGTCTGAATTCGTGCTGCGTGTACATAATCAAAGGCTATAAACTGAGCGTTAACGCCAACACAATTTACACGCTCAACTCAATCCTTAATAGTTATGCTGCCGGTAGCCGTAGCTTAGGCGAGTGCACAAGCCGCGGCTTAGGCTCTTGTACGTTTTTATTGTCGGCTGACTCTTGTTGACTTGACTGGGCCAAAGTGAAAACGGCCGAGAGAAAATCATTCCTTTCCCATTGAGCCAACTACGAAGAAAGTGAATTCCTACGCGCGAATACCTGTAGCACTTTGCGAACTGATTTGGCGAGATCTCAGAGATCACCCTCTGCCTCTCTCTCTCTCTCGGAAGACACCTGTCCATGAGCTAAGCGAGCAGGCGGCGCAGCCGACAGCAGGTACAGGGGCCATTTGAGAGAGGCGTTTGTGTGGCAGTGGTGGAATTGTGGATAAGCCATTGTCTTCGCAAGGCTCACCGGTAACTCCGGTTGACTCGTCCTTTTCTCTGTCCACAGCAGAGTCGGAGTCGTCATCAAGAACAGAGGAGGAGACGTTCACCGAGATGAGAATGATCGAAGACCCCGTGTTGACTTTTTGTCACTTCCCAAGCCCGGGAACTAACCCGGACGTGCCAGAGAAAAAGAAAGCCCGGGTTTTGCCCACCGTGTCACTGAGTCTCCTTTGTTTCTCGCCACCCATTGCCACTTCCCCGCCATCTTCGCCCTTCCGAGACTCCAACAGTCCACCGAACTTGTCTTCAGACACCTCCTTCGAGAAACCGCTGACCAAGGTCCTCATCGCCGCCGAGAAGTTCGGGAAGATCGAGGACAGCCTCAACACCCCCGTCACTGCAGCCGACGGCTCAGGATTCTTCGGCGCTTCCGTGCCACTTCTCGACCCGCCTCCCATCGGTAAGTCCTTTCTCTCTCTCTCTCTCTCGCTCTCTCCCGCTAACAACAACTCCGTCCTCACACTCACTCACTCACTCTCTCTTCCGCCGACCATTCCCTTCTTTCTCTCCCGCATGCATATCATTCTACTAGTAGTAGCATATTATCTTACTCCGCACTCCGCATACGTGCACTTGAGATTAAACTTTCATAGCTCCCGTCTCTTCTCAAAACGGGCATCCCATCGCCAGTCTCCTCACACTGTCCGGCCACAGCCGAGGTAGACACGGGTATGCAGCCTTCATGCGCTACTTTCAATGCTCTACACTCTCATCATGCATAACTTTATTAGGCCATTCTGATCACTACTATACCTATTTCCTCTGCTTATCTAAAACTGGCATTTGAAGAAAGAACTCATGTCAGCCATAGTAAAATACCGATCTCATATTGCACCAGGTACCTGTAATCATGCAGTTTTAGCTATACACTATTTAAGTGGTTCTTATACACATGCAACGAACCTTTAGTATAATATTATGTATCCTCATTGCAAATTGAAATAAACCTGTACAAGCAATACAAGTACACTATGCCATTTTTAAGTGACTTTAAATTGCAAAAAAGTAAGAATAGCAGTGGAGGTTATTTATTAGGTACCTACCTTTTCTAACTGTCTGTGTGCAATGAAGACAGTTTATAATTCTCACAATTCCCTCACTCCCTTATTCATTAGATCTTGGTAGAATGATGACAGCTTCTTTTCTCATATCTGCTTCAGTGAAGGGAATTTGGTTATTTTGCCCTGACTAGTAAATCCTTAGTAGTTAGTCCTAGTAACTCCCAATATTTTCAGAACAACGAAGAGGAACACTATGCACATTTAGAGAAATATAGATGCATGTTTGTTGCAATTGCACTTATCTCGTTAGAAATAGTTACAAGAAAGGAGTTGGAGGAAAATATTACTCATCTTTCTTGCTAATAAATATTATAAGCATATCATTCACGTTTGTTGCAGAGAGTTGTTGGCCTGTTATAGTGATGATGGGATGGGATGGGATGCCTGTGTAATAGTTTGAGAAAGAAGTGAGCTTCGTCAGTTATATGAGTGCACAATGGTCATATTTAGTCTGTCTGACAGACACAAAAGGGAGTATGCTTCGTAGTTAATATTCTCGAACTGTGGATGTTGGTTTGACCTGAGTGAGTCTGACTAGCACATCTCTCTGTCCAACAGATGAATTCAATGGCAGAGTAATATGCATTCCCTGTCACAACTTGTATAAAATAGGATATCAATATTGCTTTGGAGTTTATAGGCAGGGCAGCTCATCTACTTGCTCATTTAGATTTGTAATGCCTTAAGGAGAAGGGTCAGTGCACATGTCAATCTATCAATCTACTCTAGAATGTAATAATATTGTCAATCTATCAAATTTTCCTCGCATGGCATTGGCATCCCATAATAATGTATGCATAATATTAAATGTTAGATTAGATTAGAGTGATGTGTGCACTGATGTAGCATTTATTGTGTACACTGTGCCCCAATACAAAATATCTCTATAGAAATACATGTAGTACTAGGATGGACAAAGGATATCGCCCATGCATTTACGCGTACAGTGCACTAAACTACGCACAGTACAATGCAAGACGTTACGAAAGGAACGTACAGTAGCAAGAGACAGTTTGTGTTGTGTAAACACACCCACACACACACACACAAGATTGTATATGGAACGGACAGTTCGTTCCTTCCTTCGTTTCGTTATTGTCATTGCCAATGCGGTGCAATCGAAAGTAGTTTCCTACAGGCATTCCGTGCATGCATACACGTTGCGCCCAGGTAGGTAGATAGGGACTAGGGAGTAGTGAGTAAGTAGGAGTAGGTGGCTAAGTCTTCTAGTAAACATAATTTCTCTTGTACTTTTAATATGATAGTCAGCTTAGTCATTAATAGACACGTTTGCCACGTACTGCAGAAAAGGAAATGAAGCATGCCTTAGCAAAAAAAAACAGCACCTGTGCACACTACAGCACTCTACAGCACAATATAGCCAAGTTGTAAAGGGCAGAGAGTGTCAACTGGAAATGTGCTTGATAAATTCATAGAGCGAGTGCAGAGCCTTTTAGTGTTATCTTTCAAGGCATCTTTAATTCAGGGAGCAGGAGGGACATTTAACAGAGCCCTAGGATAAATATTCTATTGAAATCCAATAATTCAATCATAGCACGCATTCTAAGAATCAAGTTGACAAAATTTCAACGTCATCATTACCTTTTTATGCATAACTTATGAAATGCAGAAATATGGGACTATGGGCCAGCTATTTTCATGAATGTCTCATTCCTTAAAGGAGTGGGCGTAGTATAGCCATTCTATAATATGCTTGTACATATATAAAGGTAGCACATACCTATGAGCCATTTTATGAGTATACTTTCCGTACATCTTATAGCCATGAAAATTATAAGTACATGCTTATGCTTACTACAGAACAGAATATGTAATGGCTATATTTATGCCGATATGCAAAGTCTGATAAAATGAGGAGTACCACTATATAGGTGTGAGTATGTGCATAAGTAGCTGCTGCATAGAGAGAACAAGTATAGAAGTAGTAATGGTAGTAGGTAGCATAGCAGGAGCAAGATGATGATGCTACATATTATAGTTAAAAGAGCTATAGATTGTAGGCAGGAGCGCAGCTGAGTACGAGGAAGATGTACTTACTACTACAGCTAGGCATCTTATATTATATTCAGAGACACGTAATACCTAGTCAGAGTAAGCACCTACCTACTTGTGGCTCGCCTATAGAGCACTCTTGTCATTTACGTGCTACAATACTTTCTGTTTGCAACCCTATTTACTTATACTTACCAATTCACTATCTTCGCCAACAACAAAGCACAGACAGAACAACACTAGCTAGGCAGTCAGTCAGATCACACAAGAAAGAGAGAGAGATGCTAAGAGAGCCATCAGGTTGGGCTGCAAGGGTTGGGAACCTCTTACAGTTCCCCTGATTCCTCATTGTTAAAATAGCTCTCTTGTCTTTACTTCACACTTCGCTCCTTGTTTTTCTTTTCCACCTGATGATTCAATCATGCCAATCTGATAACAAATCACAACTGAGATCCGCAGACGACACTTTCAAGCAGCCCTCCATAAAATATGCCCCTATCATTTCCCAAATTCTAATTTTTCACAACTTAAAAAATTGAGAAAATTGTAAAAAAGAATACTAAAATCTATCAAATACAACAGGATGCCTTGCACTGTTTTTTCCAACAGCTATGATATTTTCATTTCAAAAGTCCATCAAAATGTATCATTAAAAAATTGGAGAAGAAAATAATTTGGCTACTAATTATTAGTATTATTCATTACTCAGTAATAATAATTCCTTTCCCTAACCTTGATCTACAATCTTGGCTATCCTCTATATTTTTGCATGAGCCCACTTCTCCTTTTTTGGATAGATATTTAATATGGATGACCCCGTACAGATATAAAGCTGTACTTTTACCAAACTATACATAAATAATATAATAAAATGTAAGGGAAACAGCTACACTATAGAATTCACATAATGTGAGACGTACCTTTTACAGTTAGGACGATGAGTAATAAATTGAAGGTATAAAGATCAAATGATACAGAAAAAGTGGTCCTTTATAGTATGGATAGCGGCAGCACATGAAATTGAGTAAAAGTGTGAACTACCCATAGCGACACATCTTTCATCTACAGAATTAGTAGTACGAATATTTATTACCTCCATAGGTAGCTACACAATGCAAAATCAGGAAGCATAGGATAATGTATTACGTGTACTTGTACAGATAATGTGTAGCTTTGCGATCTGACTATTTTGATGATCACATCATCATCCTATAAACAAGTGGCATGAGAATAGATGCTTGAAAATCACTTGTCCATATATCATTATTTTACTATTAGGCTAGGAGATACATCAAAGATAACGATGATCGTCTCACATGGGAGAGGGAGGCAGAGAGTAGGAGTAAAACACGTTCCTGTCTTTATTTGTTCTGTCCACACAGTGCAGAGTACTACTATCCTCTCTCTCGCCACACTCGGCACGGCACTCTCCAGCAGAACTCCAATCCAAATCCAACCACTCAACTTAGCCTAGGACAACCACATGGATGTTTTATGAGATTGTACATAAATAAATATGTACTCAGGTAGCACTAGAGCGACCTAGCCATTGGAACAGAATGAGCAGATTAGAACACTCTTCATGCCAGCAAATTATGCCAAACGATGTGCTAATTGCTCTCATTTAAATAAAGTAGGCGCATCTACCTGATATTTGTTCCTGAATATTGAAACCATAAATACAATTACTAGAGAGCTTTGATCTTGCACGAGTAAAGATAACTACTTACGTAGTACACACAGCCATAAGATACTTTAATATGCTCCAGATTATTAAATTCCTTTCGTTAATTGATGAGATATGGAGGGGATAATATTGCATCACAAAAATATAGTTTTCTTTGGACGCTACAAATATAATTTGCATTGTGTAAAATGAAATAATAGGAAGGGCATTTGATTGTTTTGGTAAGTAGACAGTAGATAGGTAGGAATTATTAGTATGACACTATGACATGACAGATTCTCGGCATGTATAAAATCTAAAAAATAGGAGGTAAAAATCGCATAATTAGGCATGTAAGAAATTTACATAACAAATCGCTAATTTCGGCATGAATAAGTATTTTTCAAACATGCAAAAATTTGCATTTCGCTGTCCAGCTTCCTCGATGCACACTGAGAAAAATGGCAGAGCAGGAGAGAAGTGTGGATGCGGAGCAGTGGTAATTATTTTGTGTTTGACTTTGGCAGGATCTTTAGATTCGGAGTTAACTTTGTCATCAGTGAGCTCTGCCCCGGACCTAAGTCCCCCACTCAGTCCAAAGATGTTTCCGTCTCACCCGTCGCATCACCAGTCAATAGATGAATCTCAACAAGCCCAACAGCACCACCACCAGCAGCAGCACCAGCAGCAGGGCCCTCAGCAGCGGCTGCGGGTAACCATGCCGACCGTGTCCCAGCAGTCCTCACTGAATACTCCTCTCCCCCAGTCGGGATCTCCCACGGCCGGGATCAACTGGATCCTGCCGTCTCCAGACCGAACTTTCTACGCCCCCCTCTTCGGCATCTTGACGCCGACACAAACGCAGCAACAACTTTCCTTCTCGCCTGATACTCAAAGCCCGGGAGGCAATCAGTTCGGAACACCTCAGACTGACTTCTCCGCATTTGACCCATGCATATCTCTCTCGGACGACCCGTTTCGTCAGCAGCCCCAGCAAGGGCAGCAACAGCAGCAGCAGCAGCAGAAATATCACCCGTGGGCCACGCCCGACTTCGAGCAGCAAAGCAGTCAGGACCCCCTGGTCATCCCCAAACAAGAGCCCTTCTCCGACTTCTGTACGGGGGGCCCTCCCTCCGTGGAGCCTTCGAATCCCCAAGACGCTTCTGCTCAAGCTCCAGTCGGTTTGGCTGAGTACAACCCAAGCACTTCGAAGGGACACGAGATCCTCTCGCAGGTGAGGCCCGCACTTATTCTCTCTCTCTACATCCGATCTGCTTCTTAGAAAGTACCGAATCGCATGCGAGATTTACTCGAGTGACTCTACTGCAGTTGCCTTGCCCCTATTAGTCCCATCCTCAAATCCTCACCTCACTACTTATTTCTCCTGGACAATTTTAAATTCCAAGTTTGAATTTTGCTGATTTAAATGAGTTTTGCCTGTAGTAAAGTCACTCTTCATGAATTCTCGACTGAGCACTAGAAAGTGCATCTATATAGCTTTAGTAGGTTGAGTAGCGGGTAGAATCCGTAGATGAAAATGAGTAGAAACTTTTTATCCCAGGGAGTTGGCGGCGCAGTATGTAGTAGTAGTAGAAGTAGAGTAGCGCGGTATTTATTTGCATTTGGTAGTGCAGTGCAGAGTAGTTAGAGTGATGACCACGTAGCGCAACTGCCCCATGACAAAAAATATTAGTTAGGCAAAAGTTATAATGATGATGGTGTGCTGAGAGGTCTCCTCTTTTGTTGGTTGTCAGTCCGAAGTTGTCTTACCTGAGTTTTCTCAACAGGCCGGACCCCTGCGCTTGGTTCCCGTTAAACCACGACGATACCCAAATCGTCCTAGCAAAACTCCCGTTCATGAAAGACCCTACGCCTGTCCAGTGGAAGGCTGTGACAGACGTTTCAGTAGGTCCGACGAGCTAACCCGCCACATTCGCATCCACACGGGTCAGAAACCCTTCCAGTGCAGAATCTGCATGCGAAGTTTCTCTCGCTCAGACCACCTCACGACGCATGTGCGGACGCACACCGGCGAAAAGCCCTTCTCCTGCGACACCTGCGGCCGGAAGTTCGCCCGCTCCGACGAGAAGAAACGACATGCCAAAGTTCACACGAAGCTGCGGACGCGGCGGGAGAACAAGTGCACGTCGAGCAGCGCGAGCAGCTCGACGACGACGGCCAGCCCCAGCCCCAGCGCAGGCGGCAGCAGCAGTTCCAGCGTCACCCCGGTCCACATGCTACCCGGCCCCTCCCAGCAGCAGCAGATTCCTCTTCACCACCAGCAGCAGCAACAACAACAGCAACAGATGAACGCTCAGCAGCAGCAACAGCAGTCGCAACGGCTGTCCGTGGCCCAGGCCTCCCTGCCCCACACCATCACCTCTCAGGACATGCCCATCGTCACCACGGGATTGTGATACGACTCTGCGGTGGGGAGCTGAGGCGGCGAGAACATCTTCCCGCCCATCCACTCCGCTTTCCCTCTGCCCTACTTCAGTGACAAATCCTTTTGCGAACTGATGCGGGACGGAAATCCGCCGGGCTCAGGGACATTTATTGAGTAGCAGCCTAGCAGTGCGTCTGCTTCGATACCTACGACCTCTGCCCACGGGGCGGGTTCCGTTTGAAGAGAATGCCACCGCAGAGAACAGAAACCACTTTATCTCACAAGAATATCACACCATTAAACTGATACAGATATAAATCTATATATTACATAAATACGTGCGTAATAGTCAAGAGGGACCGTCGAGTTGGACTCGTCAACTCCACCAAATAACAATGCAGTCATTTCTGATTAAGTCTGCTCCCTTCGTACTACATAATTATTATTATCAACGTGTTGTTCTATCATGTAAGTAGGTAGGTACCTATAATTGTGCTTTAGCCGTCTAATGCTCGCTGTTGTGTCGTGTCAATCCTCATCGTCTCAACTCTACGGTAACAAACAAATGTAATCTGTGCTCACTTGTCTATAATGTGTACTATATATTAATTGCGTGTTGTACTATGCACTCGTATTATGTGTACCTTAAATATATTCTACTAAATATTTACTATGCGTATAATAAGTGTTGTCCAACAAGGTGTAGGTATTCTGAATTCAGAATGTTCATCTCAACGTATCCGATCTAATCATCGGAATTTATTTATTAGCTGTCTTTTGTAAATATATTGGCGTCTCTATAACTTCTTCATTCGTGGAATACGTTTCTAGGCATAGCTATAGCTACGAATATTTACATACCTACATAAGTATTGACTATTCTACTAGAATGTACTACAAGCATAGTTACTTTCCTGGATTACTCTACTGCATACGATAGCATTGGTGTCGTCGTGGTGTAGCAGGTGTGTGCTAGTAACTTCGGAGCGGTGCTTGCTGACGCTGACACAATCTTCTACTTTTAATCAGCTATGGACAAAATATTGACAAATATATTCAGACTAAGTGGCAGAGATATGATATTAAGATTACAAGTGTTAAGATTTCTTTTATGAAATGTTAACAAGTCGACATAATCAGGATTTTAGAAAATTCATCAGCATTTTTTATTTCCAGTTTTATTTTTATGCTTTGTGTGATTTTAATACATTTGCTTAACTTTGTCCATTGGGTTAGATTTTATTTTAATAAGGACAAAAAATACTACTCCTAATTTTGGCATTAGATTTTATAGAATCGACTAATAGACCGGAAATATTTTAGTTGACAACGCTTAAATTATAATTAAATACATGCGATTACATACAGATTACAGATATACACTACTGACAATTCTTATATAATTAATTTATTATTCGTCTTAAGGAGGTTATACAGAATAGATTTAACGATAGATATTTATTATATATTACGATATAGTTGCGTGCAGCTCTTGTACCCGGTAATTGCTTTAAAATTTTAACATTCTCCCGAGTGTTTCTATTCTACTATTTTTCTGTGCTTCTAGCATTCATATGGAATATTAGACTTAGGGACGTCCTACTTTGTAATGTATATTATACTGTCTATTAGTAATAATTTAAATACGGAGAAGTATATTCGTTGCAAACCGTTGCAATTCAATCTACTGCTCTTGTACATACGTATTACTCGTAGTAAAAAATTCATCTGACCAACTAACAATAAGCTATGACAAAAATGGAGTCCAAATACAACCGCGTTTCTATTGTCCATCTGCAGACAATAGTTCATGGTGGTGAAAGAGAAAGTACCTACTGTGAGATTACTGCATGGAATAGGACAAGAAACTGCAGATTCTTGATGTAGTGTAGGACAATATCGTAATTTTTAGCTAAGGTGACGTCCAAATATAATTATGTCCCGTTTTTTTAAATAATATCATTCGTTTAGCTGGGCAACTGACTAACTACGACACGACTATTGTTTCTGTATGTGTGAATAATAAATAATAGGCTATTAATAGGCTTGCGCTTCTTTTCGCCGAGATAGAGACTTTATATAACGTTTAAAAAATTTACGGGAGAAAGCGGGTAAACTCAAAATAGATATTTCACTTAGTGAATCATAAGCATTTTATTTTATGAGTTAGTTTACCATTTATTAGATGTAGCTAATTCAATTGTCGCTTTGAATCTTTTAGACACTGTGTTACAGGTTTTAACAAGAATCCTTTCCTATAATTTTTTTCAAATTTATTTTTTCTTTCTAAATATAGGGCATTTTTAAAACTATGTAACAATCAAACAAGTCTCTAAGATAATTTTAATTTTTCCGCCTAAAGGCAAAATGTAACCTTTGAAATTGGCGGTAAACTCCTCCAGAGCCCGCATAAAATTCTTTGCGTATTTTTTCTATTTCCCATTTTCGTAACACACAGCGAAAGATTTGAAAATACCAAATGTTGGATGCCCAATCCTTAAGGATCTTTTGTAAGTTTTACCCATAAAATTACAAACTGCGAGTATATTGGCGCTACTTAATTGGTAGATGGCGCTATCAAAGTACTATGTTAAATAACGGTTTCAAAATTTTCTTGAATATACCTTTGTAATTGCAGAAAAGGACCAAGCGTTGTAGTTACAGAGAAGGTCGTCAAGGTTTGGAATGTCTTGGTAAGTGAAGCTACTGTCGATATGAGAGATATAACATAATTAATTAATTGGTTATCAATGAAGTCGGGAAACAATCATTACAGTAATACTAAAGATACTACTTGCATCTTTACAATCAACCAATCCAACTGTTTTCGCTAGGATATAGGGCAGTAGTAGTAATTGCTAAGTAACTTAAATGCTTTCCAAAAGGTTAGTTGGGAAAAAGCAAATAGTGTAAGGAGCGACGACAAATGCAGTTATAATTGTGTGTGCTGTGTATAACTATCAGGCACATAATAATATATCTCTGTTTTATTTACTAATAGTATTACACGTTATTACGTGAGAATTTAAGCAAACATTCGCATTCTCAAGCATAGCACAAGGACATTACTAATATTATTAACATAATAGTAAATAGTTCAGTTAAGTACTTATTAATTTCTAGCTAAATTAATAAAATTAGAATAGTGGTTTAAATATTATGCTAGACGCTAGACAGTAATTTAATGATAATCATATTATACTGCTACATTATATATATATGATAGATTATATTAAATTTAAAGCGTGCTATTATGTATTTGAGTAAATGTGTCATGTTTATATGGGGTGTCCCATAAGTAAACTAATATGATTTAAATTGCTGTTAAAAATCGAGTGTGCGAATTAGTGAATTGAAATTTTGTCGGTGAATAGTCTATTT
>JABASI010005220.1:0-12649 GCA_019776505.1 Tomocerus nigrus | reverse complement strand
ATTTCACCTCATTAAATTTTATTTCTGTGCCCACCCTAAGGTATCTAGTTATCGATACTATCCATAATATTATCATTTGTAGCACAGAATTTTATCCTCTTTCCATTGATATAACCCTCATTTAAATCAGAGTACCCGTTCAAAAGTTATTAGAGGTCAAACACCATCCGGTTAGAATTTGGTCACCCGGTACAACGTACAACTACTCTACTGTAGTTTATTGCAGCAGACAGACAGAATTTCTGTTTACTAATGGATAGACTCTGCTAAATCTAAATTATTCAATTTACTCAGTTAGTAAGATAGGAAGTAGGTAATCACAGAATAAACAGAAATCTAAATCTTCCTGTTGACGTAAGTAGAAAGGAAAGGCTCTGTATTTATATCCCTGTGAGACTACTTCTAATATTTTCGACAACAAACATAAGAATAGACTATAATCTGCTATTAAATATTTACATAATAATTATACATGTATTTTGTAGTCTTTCTTTTTATCATGCAAAACAACAATGGTTAAATTCGAAAAAATACACTTTCTCCGGGGAAAATGCCATTTGATCGACGTTTTTACATTAGATTTTTGAAATTCTGTATTCAAAATTCCCGCAAAACACAAAAATATTATTCCCAAAATTAGAAAATTTAAAAAAACATGATTTTTGAAAACAACGCATTGAAATTGGAAAAATTGGGCATTTTCTAAAGGAAACACGGTCGCGTATGGATTTTAAATCCGTAATGTTTTTAAAAATCCCGGGTAAAATAAATTATACTGTATTTTGGAGAAAGTAGGAAATAAAAGTAAAAACATGTTTAATTTAATGTGGGAAATGTAGAGAACGAAATAAAATCGAGGGCAATGGAGCTATGTACATTTTTAGTTAGTGAAAGTCTGGAACGGTTGAGAGGACTTTCTCCATCCATTTCCGCTCATGGAATATTTAGTTGTAGATTCTGTGACTAAAGAGTTGATATTTATAAAGGAGAGCTAGGAGACGTTGACAGGAGCTAGGTGGGTGATTACAAGGTTCTATAAAATATAATTAGACAAAAGAAAGCTGGAAGAGTGCGTAAAGAGAAAGTGAAGAGAAAGTGAGTAGGAAGGAAGGAGATTTCTTTGGTCGTGAGACTTGTTTCTATTTCTTTCCATTGTTCATCGTATTTGTTTCTTATTGCGAAAGAAGAAAAAGTGTGTGGGTTGCTGTGCTTTCTCTCTGCATGGCATTTGCTCTCTCTCTGCTTTCTCTTTTCTGTTGCTGACTGACTGACTTGCCTTCTTCTTCCGCTGCGCATCGGCTATTCCAGAATTCGGATTAGAAGATGCTGCAATGCGATGCCCAAGGGGAAAGTCCATTATGCTTATTGAAAAACAGAAGAGAAAGAGAGAAAGCTGGAGCTAAAGACAACAGGAGAAGTTTCTTAGGTCCCTACTGTTTACACTTATATCTCTTTCTCTCTCCGTTTTCCCTCGTCGACCTCCACTTAGTCTCTATTCACACACTACGACATTCAAGTGCATTTGAATAAATTTCCGACCCTCCCGTCTTTCCCTCATTTCTCATGTACCTTTCTCCATTATGATAATGCAGGGGCCCCCGGCCACGGGAAACGCAATTGTTGGCCGACCCTTTGTGCTAGTGTTGACTTTCTTGTCTTTGTACATATACTTATCTTGACTGAGTGCATGGCACAGACAGAGAGTCGAGCGGCGAGGCAAACTGAGTGACGACTTTCTCCAGTCTAAGTATGTCCAATGTAACAATTGCAGTAGATGGGCGTCCATCTTCTGTCCTGGCAACTCGCCTCCCTTCACTTCAATTCACTTGGCTTCCCTTTCTATTCAAACATCTCGGCAAGAAAGGAAGCAGGACAAGGATCCCAGCATCTCCACTAACTTTCTCCTAAATATTATGTACACTTTCACTCACTCGTAGTATTTAGACACGAGGAGAGACACACTTTCTCCCGACGATTATTATTATCCATTAGTCTCATATTATTTCCCTCTGTTTATAAAACTATTTCTTTTACACGAGAGAACGTCGGAGAAAGTATATGATAGCATTTTACACATAAATTTCAATTGTCTCTCCACTAAAAGCCTTGGCTTCTAATGCAAGAAAAACGGTCCCCCCTAAATTTATCAAAGTGTAAATGTAGTGAAAGTCAGAATTTTATGGCTGTATTAGTCTTACGGCCAAAAAGAAATACGGTGTCCCCCCACTCGACCACTTTCTATTTTCACTGATGGACTTTATTTTAGCAAATTACCATTACAGTCGACTTTCCTTGTAGTTACAAGGCGGGTAATTTCGGAGACAACGATAGGACAACGTCCCCTAGCACATTTCCCTTCACAAATGATTATGATTATGATGCATTGTACCATAACAGAAATTGCATCCACTGCACGCACCCATATAAAATCCTTTCTCCTCCTTTTCACTTTCACTCTATAGAGCTTACCTATTTAGAGTTAGTACAAGTCATGGACGGCTAACGATCTAATGCCAGTTCTCGAACACCTGATGATAAATATTATATTTATAATCATTGCCTGACTTTCTATTCCCTCGTCACTACCGGTGCGGAGGGAGAAAGTCAACGTAAAACTAATTCCGTGGACAGAAAGTGAAAGTTCGACTCGAACGTGTGTTCCCTTTCCTTCTATTTACACTGGGGCTCCTACGGCACACACCAAACACTCACTTTCTCTCCCATAGTTCTGTCCTTTCTTTTTTGAATCTCACGTTCTGTAATATACATATGGGGAGGGGCGTATCATTCCTCCATTTTATACAAAGGGCAAATTAACCCACTTTCACATCCTACCCAAAAATTGTTTATTTAATTATTTAACCCCAATTTACAATACACTTTCCCTAAATGTCAGCATAATAAACATTTCTCTTTACTGTTGATCCAAACTGTAAATGAAGCTTTCTCTTACTCAAATTTCAAATGTAGCTTTCTCCACTATTTCAAACTGTGAATCAAGCTGTCTCTCCCCTAAGCTTTCTTTTTTAATACAAATTCCAAACGAAGCTTTCTCTATCCTTATAAACGTTACATAAGAAGCTTTCTCTTTCCCTACGCATTCTCCACATAATACTTTCACCTTCCTTATTTCCATTCCATCACATAAAGCAATTTTTCTTTATGGAAACTCCAAATAAGCAAGACATTCACTAGTGCTTTCACCAACTTTCTTCTATGCTTTCATCAACTTTCCCCAAAAATTTCACATTTTTTTTTAAATTTCATAGAATAAGGAAGAAATATATACTGACTTTTAGCGGAGGTGTAATTATGTTCCCTTACTACTTTCTTCGATAATTTCACCAACTTTCTCCAATGCGTTCACCAACTTTCTCCAAAAATTTCGCATTTTTCTGTAAATTTCATAGAATAAGGCAAGAAAATGTAATATGATGAATTTTAGCGGAGGTGTAATTATGGTAGCCCTGACTAACCTGGGCGGTAGCTACATTTATAGGATTGACCATGGAATAGTTTTGTAGTCTGGGAAAGTGTATGCTATGTCAGAGTAATAAAGTTAACTCTTCTTTATGGAAACTCCAAATAAGCAAGACATTCACTAGTGCTTTCACCAACTTTCTTCTATGCTTTCATCAACTTTCCCCAAAAATTTCACATTTTTTTTAAATTTCATAGAATAAGGAAAGAAAATGTAATATGATGAATTTTAGCGGAGGTGTAATTATGGTAGCCCTGACTAACCTGGGGGTAGCTACATTTATAGGATTGACCATGGAATAGTTTTGTAGTCTGGGAAAGTGTATGCTATGTCAGAGTAATAAAGTTAACTCAACTTCAAGTAGGCTGAATGTTAGTTTTCGTCTTTCCTCCGGGTCGTGTCCTGTCGTGTCGTCTATCGTGTTCATTGTGTTTTGAGTGTGCCATTGCAGCGTGCGGTGCTGGAGAAAGCTGGAGAAGTAGATTCATAAGGTACGTAAACATAGCCGGCTATGGAGCGGGGAGATACATAAGTAAGAGTTTAGGCAGGGCATATGAGTTTGTAGGACAGGACAGAATAATAATGCTATGTAGAGTAATGTCTATTGGCTGGATAAGAGTGGATGCATGCTGGATAACTGGAGAGAGTCGCGTCTTTTTGGTCTGCTCTATTGGACAAGAGAATTTATATAGCTCCTTGTCACTGCTACTTATTCAGGTTTAAGTGCACATCTATTTGAGTAGTCGACGGCCAGAAGAGATTTGAAGCAAGGGGCCGGAATGGTCGCAATGGCTCCAGTCTATGGGGACCCTAATACATTTCTCCAGAACACAATGGCACATTAAATAGAGGCTCGTAGCCCTTTTTTACGTCTCAAGTCCTCTCTCTCTCTCTCTCTCTCCTTCATTTACTAGCAGCAGCAGCAGCACCAGGCAGCAGAGAGCAAGAAAGAAGAAGAGAGCCAAATATTATCGCCGCTACGGCCCTTTCTCCTCCTTTCCCTCCTCACACAATCCACAGCTAAGCTTTTTACTCCGACTGATCTGCCTGCCTCATGAAACGACATGCCATATCATCATCATATGACTTCTCCCGACTCAACCGCTATTTTACTTTTATTCCCCCTCTTTCTCCTAACCATCCATAGCTAGTAGACACTACACAGACACGCTACGCTTTCTTTTTAACACAAACTACTCATACACCGCTACTAGACGCCATCCTATAATACTACAATCATTCAAGACATCCCAAATGCATTGAATGCATTAAACGCATAGTAAGAATTTTGTATATGATCCTCGCTACGGTGGACAATCTACGANTCCTCGCTACGGTGGACAATCTACGATGTTGGACACACTATCTCTTTTTTCCAACAAAAACTGGTGACAATAACGAAAAGTACAACTTTCACCACTCTAAATTCGGAATATCACGAAATTTCCCAAATTAATTCCAAAATGATGCATTATAATCAGCTAAATCAAATGCGTATACTACAGCGAATAAATTCTTAATAATATGGAGATATAAATTCATCTTGCAAGCCCACATAAGTGTTTTTCCTGGGAATAATTTTCTATATCAGTTAATTATCAATCCACATAAGAATGTATGCTTAAATATTGTAATTAAAAGCGATAAACGTATAAATAAGCAAGTTGTCGTATAATTGTCGACATAAAAATCCCCCAAAATAGTTTTTCCGGGGAATAATTTTCTGTACTAGTTAATTAACATGCCACATAAGAATTTATGTTTAAATAATTAAAAATGTTGATTATATAATAGTAGAGCACATTATTGTATAATTTATACAGATGTAAAAAGTGTCTCTTAAACACAAAATGATATCTACAAAATGTTGTATATATTCTGCTTTAGCTGATTAGCCTATGATTTAATAAAGCAAATATTATTAAACTATCACTAAGTACAACGAATTCAACAGATAATGTGTAAAATATAGTGCGTTATTTTTTAGCTATAAAATGCATAATTTTGAGAGGCCTTGTTAATAATACATGGTATAAGGTCCCTGAGGCTCTGGCCATCAATCCACTCATGTAAATACTTACTCAATTCTAAACGGCACATTCACCGTATTGTCTAAGTAAAGTTACACTTGCAGAAAGAGGGAATTTATCCAGTAGAAATAAAGGGTCGATTTGCATAGTTAACCCAGGGAAAGTATTAGTGGGAATAGAGTAGTAGTCATTTTTAAGGATTGTGTATGTAAGTGGGTATAGCCATAATAAGGAAGAAGAAGGATAATATTGGAAGATCGGGAGTTGAACGGGTTAGGAGTTAGGAGAGTGAAAGTGGTTCGGATGAAATCTCCTTCATCCCACTCATCGAGAACATACTTACACCATTCTATTTATACCCGGCTCCGCGTCTTTAAACATACAAATGATCGTGTTGTGCTCAAAAAACGTAATTTAGGGATTTTATGAGGAGGGCATTGCCAGGAGGACGAGGGAGGCTAAGTGCCATATCATGACATCCGCCCAACGATACTACCCTCCTGCCCTTCTTTCTCCCAACAATAGAGAGAATGAACACTTTTCACAATGCAATGCAATTAGGGCTAACAATCTCATCTTCTCTCCCTGCACAACAACAACCACGTTCCTTCGCATAGACATCCACTATTTCTTTGCGCATGAGTCCCACGAACTTCAAGCAGCAAAAGCACATTGGGGCTTAAGAAATGTACAAATTTCAAAGGGATTACAATAAAAAAATTATTTTTGTGAATAGATGAAAATTTTTGGGGTTAAATGGCCCTAGAGTGTTTGCTAATTATTTTTAATCAAAAATTTGAATTTTTAATCAAAAATTTGAATTTTTATGAGGCATAAGACAAAAACTATAAATTTGGCTGTTTTACCTGGGAAGGATAGGCTTGGCCCCAATGCTCTGCGCACTTTTGATTCTTCAATCTCACGCTAACGTCTGTCTGAGATTAGTGGATGTCTATAGAAAGAAATTCCATGCTCCTCGGCGACAATCCTTGTCAACTGGAGCTAACTCATTTACAATGCTCCTTCTTCCTCTTGAATGCAGGAGGATAGTATCCAAGTAGCTCCCATAATATCTCTATCAAAGTAATTCAATTTTTATAATGTGAATTGCTAAATAATGCAATTTTCGACTCTAGAAATATATAGAGCTTAGCACAGCACAGCGATGAGTCGTGTGACATTCTCCAGCAATTCATCCCAAACATGCAAAAAAAGAAGAAGGAATTCTTGCATTTTAATAAGGCTTACAGGTATTGTCACTTCACTTGACTTGCCCTATTACTTCCCATTCAGAATAAACTTCTCAAACATTTGACAATGCATACAGAAAATAAATAACGACATTCAACTTACTCAAAATGTGCTCAGAAATAAATTCCATTATTAAGCAGCGATAGGTAGCTGATTTATGGGAATGCCCTGTCTGTCTGTCCGTCTGTTGGTGCGATAAATCATGAACGGTTTCAGATATTTCATTCAAATTTTGTGTATGTGTTCTGCACTATCGGATGACCCTTTGACCTTTTATAGGGTGTACGACAGGGACGATTTACCCGTGTAACCACTACACTTTGGGGTAATGTCAAAAAATGTTTTCAATGTTTTCAACATTTAAATATTATTAATTTGAAATTCTATTCTGCCTTTACTGCTACTTTGTTACAGTTGTTTTTACAATGGTTTATTTAATATAAACTTATTTTCAAAGATTTTACTACGCATTTTCCACTAGATATGATCCGTATACATACTTTGTAAATATGTCTACTTAACAATTTGATTTTTCATATTACAGAAGACGATGTGAAAAAGATTCTCTAAAAGTCCATCTTCTAAGAAAATGCAATTTCCCATCCGTTTACAGTAGAATTCTTCAAGATTCAAAGATTTAATCATCTCTGTAGATTTTTCTCAAGAAAAACTTATTTTAATCGTTTAAAAACTTATCCTTCGCTCGCGTATCTATTTTTAATTTCAAATATGATTCTTCATAGAAAATGCTTTGAATTTTCTCTAAAGATACTTGCATAGAAATTCTGTATACAGTATGGATTAATATATTTTCTCCAGATTTCCATACACTTTACTAGTTTACTGTTACTCTTTGAATTACTTTCACCAAATTGTGTTGGAATTTAATGGAATAGGAAAGGTGAAAGTTTGAAACATAAAATTAATAATCTTGTGACTTTGACAGATGATTACAGAAATTTGGGTCATACTGTATATCTTATTTTAAAGGAAGATAATAAGATTTTCTTGTGAAGATATTGCTAAGAAGAAGATATTGAAGGGGTATGTGTTGCTTTTGTGTAAATGGATGTTGGTGATGTGGATGGACGTTGTTGAACGTTTTGTCAATATGAACTAGCTAAATGGTGAAAGTAGGAGGAGGAGGAGTAGGAGGAGGGTAATTTATAATGAAAGCAATAAGAAGGATTCCTGGAGAGTTGTAGCTGCATGGAGCTTGGATTTGTTGGCTGTGATTGGGAAGAAGTATCTGTAACAAGATGTAGTAACTATGAATAGATCTGTATGGGATTCCTCTGAAGAAGAAGAAGATGCACCACTAGTACAACTCTCCCAGGTATACAAGTCCCAACGCTAACTAAACCTTTCTCTGTCTCTCTATTCCTCGTCGTCGTCGTCGTCGGTGTGACGAGGGAAAGGAAAGAGAAGGAGAGCGAGAGATATCTGGGAGAAATGTCGCGATTACTTGTGCATAGCTCCCGTGTGCTGGCAATCAATGAAAGATTTTGTTTCAAAGAGAAAGTCGACATCTCCATCCACAAAACACAATCTATTTATCAAAAGAGTCTCTCTGTGAGAGACTTGAACTCATATCATATTTTATCTTCACTTCCTTTGCTACACAAGAATGAGAAATGAATGTTGCTTGGCTGACGATGACTGAAAATCTCATTCCCTCTGACATCCTTCCACTCAAGTCGATAAGAAAAAACTCCTTACTCTTTATTACACTCTAGCAACTCTCTATGCATCCTTCCACTTCACAACAACCATGTACATAATATCCCCAACCTTCCTACTCCTACCTACCTCCTTCAACCAATACCATACACCCAAGGTTTCCACTAGGAATTTATAATAACAACTTCCCATTTTCCCGGTGAAAAAAGTGGGAAACATAATGGCCAAATGGATGGGAAAATATAAAATTAAAAATTTCGATGGGAAATGAAAGAAAATGCAAGGTTTCCACTGGGAACGTTATAAAGTGGCCATTTCCCATTTTCCCAGTGGAGAAAGTGGGAAACAAAATGGTCAAATTGATGGGAAAATGGAAAATTTAAAATTGCAGTGGGAAATTAAAGAATATGAATAGAAACTGCTGTAATAACTCCAAAATATCAACTTTTAAAATGTAGTAATAAAGTCATAAAAAAATTCTGAGTGGTTGTGACTTGTGACTATTTAGTAGGTCTACCAATTGTTTGATAATTAATTTTTATATCTTTGTCATTATTCCGCATATATTTACTAGAGAATAATAATGAAAGAGAGAATGCTTGGTCAAATTGATGGGAAAATGGAAAATTTAAAATTGCAGTGGGAAATTAAAGAATATGAATAGAAACTGCTGTAATAACTCCAAAAAATCAACTTTTAAAATGTAGTTATAAAGTCATAAAAAATTCTGAGTGGTTGTGACTTGTGACTATTTTGTAGGTCTACTAATTGTTTGATAATTAATTTTTATATCTTTGTCATTATTCCGCATATATTTACTAGAGAATAATAATGAAAGAGAGAATGCAGATATAGCTTTCGTGCAGAAACTTTGCAATTTCCCATGTGCCTATCAAAATTGAGTGGGAAATGGGAAATAATTACGAAACCTTGACTACACGATCTTCCATTATTCTCTCATATATATTCCCAAATCTTCCCTTCTGCATCATATCCGTATTTAGACACGAAATCAAATAAAACAACCATTGCATTACTCCCTACATCTTATTCTATACACAATGCCATTAACTGGAGCAAAAACTTTCACCCGTTTACACGTGTACTACAACAACATCTCAAATATTATTTTATATATATGTGCACAACATAATTATGCATTTTTACACAAAACACCCTTCCAAATGGCATCTTTCATTGCATAATCATCATTTTTTCCGTCCTTAAAAATGATTATGACAACATTATACGTTTTTATGACACATTTTCAGACAGAGCCTTAGACATGCCCTAATTTCATATTTTCAACTTAAAAATTAATGTGAATAATTAATAGTAACTCGCAGCTTAGCGCATTAAGCAGATTAGTAGTCCTTTTCTAACATTCAAAATAATGTAGATTGCGTTAGGAGTTAGAATGTGCCTATTTATATAAATGTTTCCCTAAATTCTCCTGCTGCTAAATGAAAACAGTCGCAGTTTACAGAAATAAGCGTATCTTGAGCTATTTTACATGTATAGGGGAGAAAGCATATTTGAATTGATATATATACTTATGTACAAGGCGTAAAATATAGACAAGTATATTATTAAAAGATACTTATCGTTAGATAGAGCGTACGCAGTGCAGGTTGACTAAAAATGTAGGTAAAGTAATGTATCATTGCTGAGTATAATAAATGTGCCCGTGAGTTATCTATATGTCTACTGCATGTGTGTGGGGAGTAGGGAAAGTGATAAGTTATTTCTTTATGGAGTCGCTATGCTTTCTACTCCTATTGTGCTCTATTTGGCCATATATAGCTGCAGGGCCAAGGAGAAAGCTAAGCTCTGCTCTACAAAGAAGCAGAAACTGTTTTTTCTAAGGGTGCGCCTCACGTTCACTCTGTTTCAAAAACTTTTACCTTTAATATCACTTCATGTCCTATATCAAAATAACTCGCTACATTCAACCTTACAAACGATATCACTTCCTAGTGGCATCCTTTCAACCATAAGTAAATATACACCGTATTCCCAACATTAATCACTCGGGTTTCCATTATATCACAATAGATTCAGTTACTGTCTCTGAGTTTATAGCAATCGCATCATTTTCATAGAAGATTTGTATAGCCCTGTAAAATAGACAAATGGGGAGCATTCTGTACTTTTTTGACAAATATTAACTTAATTTAATAAAGCTTTTAGAATTTTCATTCATTAATTTGTAAATAAAATTAGGGGATTCCATAAAAATAAAACTTAAAACAGATCAACAAATTATTTCCTTTTCTTTGATATAAATTAATAGTGGGAAAAATAACTTGCATGAATTTTCTGTTTTCCATTTAAAAGATTTAAGAGACGTTTTAGTTTGTACGTTTCGGCTTACGCATCTCTCTGTATGCTCTTTGTCAATAAATGAGGTTTGATTTTATGAGAATTTGTTACAAAAGGGTTTTCATTTTTACAAATGCGGGCCAAAGGTGACGCCTTGAGGTACAGCGTCTTTTCTATAGGATTATTTTTGTAGGAATGACACGCAAAAGTTTCAAATGGCGGGAATGCGGTGAGGTGTATGTAATGTAGTGTATCGTTAGCTAACAATAAGTCAGGGAGGTATATTGACTGGTAATGGTAGTGCGAGATGTTGTCGAAAGCAGTTCATAGCTCGCAGTAGATATAAGTAATAAGAGAGAGAGTGAATGCGTGTCGATCTAGTTTATTTAGGAAGGGACACGGGTCTAGCCGGCGAGAAGACACAGAGAGAAAGTCCATGCAAGTAACCAGGGCATGAAGCTGACGATGAGTGAGTGAAAGTAGAGTGAAAGTAGATAGAGCGATGGGATGGAGTGGTTGGGCTAAGCTAGTAAAATGAAATCTCGTAGCCTTTGCCTGTTGTAATGTTCGTTGCTTACTTACGGTGTCTCGGTCCTTGATCGAATTCTTTTCCTTTCGCCAGACTGCTTTTCCTAAATTTTAAGCCTTCGCGATGCTTCATTTAATTTCGATTGGGACTTTATGTACCTTCGACTACGATACTCTCCTCCGTCGAACCTTCGTAGCTTTCGAATCGGAAAAGAAAACTCTCTCCTCTCTCTTCCTTATAATCTCCAGATATTTTATCTGTCTTTTGTCAGTAGAGACGACGCCAAGTTGAGACTTGTGCACAATCCAAATTCTCTTCTCTCTGACTATATATACATTTATATCGCAGACCAGACCTAGGAGTAGTACATACGTCACTACACAGCCAAACGATACATATTTAGATAGATTGCACAGAATTCCACTTTCTACAACTACTTTCACTCTTAACTACACACACCACTCCAATATTCCTATATGCATGCATACAATCGTACCCAAGACATTTCTGAATGCGAAATCCAGAATGGAACCATGAAATACAAACTTGTTTAGCCTTGGCTCAATAAATGACATTCTATTCTAAGTAAGTAACCAATATCCCATTCATTTTTGTCCTTTCACTTGGGAAATTTTCAATCCCTATAGAACTTACTCCTCCAGCGACACATGTTCAAATTGAAACTCAGCCCATTACTTAAATAGCATAATAAACTTATGTACCCATGCATACCAATCTAATCACTAATAGGAAAAGTTGTCCGAATTCTCCATTTTAGATAGATTTTACGAACCGACTAAAATTCAATTACTACGAAACAATATATTTCAAAATCTAGGCATTAAGCTTAAATTAGTGTGAATTTAAGATTCTCAGAAACTAAATGCGTTTAAATACATGCCTAAGGGAACATCTTTATAAGTTTCCAGTTTTAAGTCTGAATGTTTGTCAAATTCAAGATTCTATGAACATCCACTTGAAATACATTTAAATGTTGATAAATACAACATTTTAAGAAGCTACTATAATAACTAACTCACTTCTTTCCAGTATATGTACGTAGGTTTCAAGTCTTAGGCATGAAATATGTGTTTGTGACTGCAGATTTTAAGAAAATGGGCACAAAAAAGGCGCTTAATGTTGCCAAATTCAAGATTTTAAGAAGATATTAGGAAACTCGCTATTTTAAGATAGAAGGTAGCCGTGTAAGTAACTAATTCTAGGGTTAAGTAGGCGTGACAGTCGATATTTTAAGAAAATATGTACAAAGATACGTGATTTTACGCTTAAGATATCCGTAAATGTTTGTTTTTTAAGAAAATGCGTTTGATTTCCGGATTTTGAGCAAAAATTCGT
>JABASI010005219.1:0-12652 GCA_019776505.1 Tomocerus nigrus | reverse complement strand
ATATCTCTCTCTAATTACAGACTAATCAAAAAAAATCTACCAAAAATAAAACAGAATTGTATAGTTATTATGTGCATCTATCGTAGATCCTAAGTAAATACTATCATGTTTCCAGATGAAATACATGCATTCTAATAAAAGGATTTAAAATAGCTCGAGGATTAGAATCTTACGAACTTGACACGATAGAAGTTTTAGGGGCAGCAACCACTAATATTTATAAGATCTCTCTTGAGTAACACATTATTATTTGTAATGGATAAAGTTTTGATTTTTTTTCCTCTTCTTTTGGTTAGGGACGCATTGATATTTGATATATAGCATGCAGTTACCATTGCATTGTAGTTGGTAATTCCCTGCACTTATCTCATGGTGTTCCACGGACAGAACAGAACACTTATCGACAGAGTGACATGACAGGCGGAGATTAATATTTCCTAAAAATAGGTTTGCTGTTCACTCACTCTTCAGTCAGTTTGCTTCCTCCATCAACTTCAAACTTTGGCATGACATGGCACAATGCCAATTATAGGAAAAATACATCTACTTGAATGCCATAGAAAATGCCAGAGGAAAATTCAAGAGGGAAACTCCAACAGAGTCCTACTAACATTTTTTACCTTCGTCAAAGTAGTAAAAGTAAGTGTGGAGACGTAAATGCTAACGGTAAAGCAATTTATCTATCTGCAAAAGCGATAGAAAGCTGATCCGGAGAGGACAAGAAATAGGAAAATCCATCGTTGAACTGTAGCTGAAAAGTTTTCTTTAGAGGAGGGAGGGCTGTTATGTTTTGTACTAGTTAATAATGTAATGTAACAGTTTTAGAATGCATATCATCACATCAGAATCTCTGAGCTAAAAAGGAAAAGAACAATTCCCCCTACAGAATCTCCTGAATACTAAAAATATAATAGTCTGTAAATGTGTCAGTGCGTATTTACATTGCGTTCATGCAATCGAGAAAATCAGAGTAAAATGAATGAGAGGAGGGCGGGCGTTGGAATATAAATCTGTCGTGTAACGTAATCGTGTCCGGATTTCGTGTATGTAATGTAGCAGTAGTAGTAGCTTACGTTAACTTTGGATTCCCAAATGTCATGTCAGTCATGGAAAAGAAGTTTCGTTCTTAATGTGATGTTGCTCTTGTCTTTTCTAGTTGGACGGACAAAAGCAATAATCGTGTTGTGCATTCAAAGAGAGAGAATTAACATTCGTCATCCTGTACATGTCATGTATGTCCCTGGGTATAAAAATGTATGTGTGCGATAGTCCTCGGAGCAATACATTCGATTTTAGTCTTAATGCCATTGCTTATCTGTTGATAGGAGGAAGAAGGGAAGTTTCGAACAACTTCTCGAAGCAAGCAAAGCTTGAATCTAATATTACAAGTTATCGTTGAATTCGTATTTAAAGTCTATGTATAATCTTGTATTCCTCACTAGTTGCCTTCACGAATGTAATTTTGTTGCGGTTGTAGTTAGATGTGGGGATGAGACTGGATTTTAATCCTTTGGACTGGACTGGACGGGAGTTAGCCTTTCCAGTTGGAATAATGTCCTCGGAGCAATACATTCGATTTTAGTCTTAATGCCATTGCTTATCTGTTGATAGGAGAAAGAAGGGAAGTTTCGAACAACTTATTGTTGTGAGTTTCAATTGTGAAGAGGAATATACTTCTCCATATGCAAGCAAGCAAAGCTTGAATATAATATTACAAGTTATCGTTGAATTTGTATTTAAAGTCTAAGTATAATCTTGTATTCCTCACTAGTTGCCTTCACGAATGTAATTTTGTTGCGGTCGTAGTTAGATGTGGGGATGAGACTGGATTTTAATCCTTTGGACTGGACTGGACGGGAGTTAGCCTTTCCAGTTGGAATAATACAATGAATTTATGTAATGTTTGAGGCATTAGAGGAGGTAGATTGTATGTGTGCAGTAATGACTCTTCCCTTCAGTTCCTACCGACAGAGAATATAGTAAAATATACACAGAGTAATAATGTGCACACGTAAAATAAGTACGCACATAGATTATACACACATATTATCTAATAGTGAGAGACCGACCAAGTGGTGGAGTGGAAATTCAAGCTTCAAGAAGGTAGATAAATTGGAAAAAAAACTACTAGCCATTGTCGGCTTCTCTCTGAGCATCGAAAACAAAAGCATTGATAAAGCACATGGATGTTGCTCAAGGTGTTTCTCTTCATTTCATTTTATTTCTTGTAACTCCGACGGACCGACAGACCGCACCGACACACCAAAGCAAAGTAAAGCAGCCAAATAAGCTGAGAGATCAGATATCGCTTCAAGCGTTTTCTGACTTCAAGACATCACACGAGAAAATAAAAACTTTACAGCCAACTGAACTGAAGACAAGTCAGGTTTGCATTTACGCATCAGCATAACATCATAAAGGTTGTGTTATAGCAATATGAATCTATAATTTATATCTATGTATATTATATTAAGTATGTACCTGTACACTATATAGCTATCAAAAGAGCACAAGTACAATACAATCATTACTATCTTTTCAAGTACACTTAGTGCAGGTATTATTATTCAAAATCCTTTGAAGTTGTAAAAGATGAACATGTGGGCTTATATGTATATTATATGCACACACGGCACATTAACAGACATTCTGATATGTACAAGGGAAATGAGATACACGATTTTCCACTATTTACTAGTACACTTCGTTGTATTATTGCTTTATGTTGCGTTGCATCTCTTTTTCTACAAAATTAGAATAGTTATTAGCCCTATTTTTACATGGAGAGAGAGAGAGAGAGAGAAACGAAACGGATATAAAGCTCAGATAGGCATAAAATAATCCAGTTGATCTTCTGCCAACATAATTCTCATGTTTTTCAATGTGGAAAATCTAGCTACAATGTGTGTATATGCTTAGTGTTAGCTAATAACACATTAGCAATGTATATTTATTTTTCATTAAACATTGTAGTGGACTTGAGTAGAGGATTCAAAGAGTGTTCCTCCATATCCTATTAGTGTAGAACTTGTGTATTTGTAGGAGCGAGAAGCTAGGCGATGTGATATAATTGCTTTCAACTCAACAGTTTTTCTCCTTGCATTTAGTTTGGTCATTGTGATGCAATGCGCATACACAGGTGTGAAGATGTAATCTGAATAGTATCTAGTGTCTATGTACATTGTGATGGTTATTTTAACAGAAGAGAGATATAGAATGCGATTATGTTGGAAGGTGCGGTGAGGAGTGAGTGAAGTATAGGATAACCTTTCAAAGAAGATACACACTCAGATAAGTACTGTTGAATAAGTTTCTTGGTAATGTAGGTAAGGCAATTCTATGCTAAGATAACTTTTGGTTTGAAGTGCACGACACACTCACACAACTTAACACTACAAAAGTTCCGTTCAAAAAACTTTCATGCTTTTTTAGATGAGTAAGGGATTTCATTGGTTATTTGTTGCATTGCATTATTAGTAGGACTATTGTGTTCATTTCTAAAGATGGTAGACATTTCCGCTGAATTGCCACTACGATTTCCTCTCTTTTCCCCTTTCAAAACAACTAAGTAACAGATGGAGGATTTACTAGTGCGATATTTTTATTGTACTTTATCAACTGGAAGGTTACAAGAAGAAAAGTCAACTCCCTATATCCATAAAATTTGCTTGCAATCACAATCGGCAATTCATACGTAGGTAGCTTAGTAAAAAAAACTGCGAATCAACACAATGTTTTACCAAATGGACAGATGCGTTGCGTAATTCAGTGCCAACAAAAATCAGCTTATCTAAATAGACACACTAATAGCTTTATCGCAAACAAAAGCACATTTTTTGCAATATCATTCTAAAAGATGCAAATAATATATCAATCTAATGTATCAGAATGTATAATATGCACCCCTAATGCCTAAAAATGCGAAGAACATTGCTGTATCACTATCTAAATTCAAAACAACATGTCAATTACTATGTATTATCAGTCAACTGTATTTCTAAATATGAAATGAAAAAATAAAGCGTATCATACGATGATATTTTCAGATACGTCAATTCCCTCTTTACAAAACTAGGTTACACAATAACACTGTATATTAGATCTAGGTTATATGCAGCTGCAGTAGTTTTTACCGAATCGCTATAGATATCTGTAAATAAGTATAGATACTGTAAATAAGTAAGTAGGGTAAGTAGGTAGGTCCTAATATTTTCGGTGTGACATG
Source organism: Tomocerus nigrus (assembly GCA_019776505.1). NCBI lineage: Eukaryota > Metazoa > Arthropoda > Collembola > Entomobryomorpha > Tomoceridae > Tomocerus > Tomocerus nigrus. The sequence continues at coordinate 8,427 of JABASI010005219.1, read as the reverse complement.
TGTGGATACATTACTCGAGTTGGAAACAAAGAAGGTGTGATGATACTGAACGGCAAATGAGTAGTGTTGATGCGTTTCACGGAGTAAGTAGCGTAAATTGGGGAGCCCTATGAGATAATAGTAATTGCAGTTTGTAAGAGAGTGAATAGTGGAGTAAGTTAATAGAGGAAGAAGGTCTACGTAAAGTAGTTAGAGGAAAAAGTGTAGGACTCAAGCCGATGGCATTAGAATAGGAGGATATGATAATGTTGCAGGAGCAGCTAGCGTCGGCGGAAAGTCGGAGAACAGACAAAGCAAAAGGGAATGAGTGGAAGAGAAGAAATAAGTCAAAAAAGGATGGATGATAGGAGGATGGAATCGTTAGAGAAGATGATAGTAACTTAAACTCTCTCTCTCTCTCTTTCTGCCTTTCCCTTAAGTCAAGGAAAAGGATGGCTATTTAGTTTAGTAATATTAGTAAAAGGGAAGAGAAAAATTTGGGCAGCTTTTAAAGGCGTAGCACTATTTATGTAATGTGCGTAGCAGTGTACAGAAGAGGTTTAGTTTAACTTGGTTAATCTATCTGACAATAAGAAGAATAAAATATTTCTTATAGAGAGAGAGAGAGAGTTGTAAAGGTAAGTTCTTCGGGAAGAAGAAGAAGAAGAGGGCAGAAAAGAAGATAAAGGCGAGCCCGTGAGGCAGCCAAGCGGCAGCGTCAGTGGAGATTCGTAATGTCTATGGACCCAAAGGGTTTAGTGGTGGTTATGCCAGTTTTTTGTCGCCATTTTACATGGTAGAAGGCGAAGAAGAAAGAGTTTTATTGAGCCGACATATGATGACGAAGCTTGCTTCTCTTCGTGTGGTGTTTCTCTTCTTCTTCTCCGTGCTAGAAAGAACAGAAGAGTTGTTGCAACTGAGAGAGATAGACATTAAGAGTAGAATGAAATATTCTGGTGTAGTATAAACTTAATTCAACTCACTCTCAGTCTTCTTATTCTTCACTGTTTTCAACTTGTTCTTCTTCGTTCAGAGTTGGCGATAGAGAAGAGAAGAGAGAAGAGCTCTGGAGTTCAGTTCAGATTCTCTATCATATCTGACTTGACTTCAGTTCAGTTTGCTTGGCTTGGCTGGGCATGGACAAAAAATCATTTTGCTGGATGCCTTTGATGTGCCGCTATGCTATTGTGTCTGATAGGGTTTGAGGGGACCGACAGGTGGTCAAATTAGTGGTTGCCTTGTAATGTAACTTGGCTTGCTAGCATTTGATTCTCACTTTACATTACTACATACGTACTACAGGCAACTAGTCTGCTAACAGTGAATTTAATAGTAATCCTACATCCAAGTAAATTACCTAACAATAAGCTATCTATCTTTGTATTGTGTCTGTCTGTGTACTAATAGGTTATCTCTCTATATATCTCTCCCTCTCTCTATATACTCCACGCATACAGAGTCCCTCTATAAAAAATATTTTTCTTTAATATCCTATAATAAGTCAACTTTATTGTTCTATCACAGAACTACTACACTGTTAGAGCTTTTCAAACTTTAAATCTTTCCTCCGTGTAATTCTGCATAGGTAGCTACATATTTCAGACATACTATTACTAAATGCACATAATATCAATAAGAAATACATAAGTAATACTTGCTAACTCTTTAATTTATCTAGATTTACACATAGGAGACTTGTAGGATTTTTTTTCTCTCTCTCTCTCTCTCTCTATTTCTCTCGCAGGAGGAGTAGTAAGTAGTAAGTAGTGTGTGTGCCTATTGTTGATTGTAAGAGACCGACACAGAGTTTTCCTTTTGCTACCTACCTACAAAGATGAATATTTCTCGTTATGTGATGTAATAATAACATAATGTAATATATAGATAATGTAACTTAAACAGCGTAGCATTGTATTTATGCAGTCGCTATCAGAGCATCATCATCAAACCGACACAGACATGGCAATAGGAAATTATTAACAATCAAGATGATTTTTCCACGTGGAAATCAACCATACAATGTTCGTCAAGAGAGAGACTTTAATTGTGTTATGCTTTGGCTATCTTCAATCCGAAAGGTAGTTGGTTGGTAGTTTGGTGGTAGAAGAGAAACTGCTGTTGATCAAAACGATAGATTAGTGCTACATCCAAAGAAAACGAAAAAACTACAACTCTTCACATATTAATATAATATTAAAAGAAACTTTTACCATACAGATACATATAAACATATAAATACAAGAGATATGATCTTTTTACATTGCTTTTATGTGCATTACTTACATGCATAAAATATTTTATATGCAGGCAAGCGTCTATGTAATTCATATCCTCTTATATGATGTAATATTATTAGTGTTATGGCTTGTACTTGTACTCATTGAGGTTTTCATAGATATTTTACATCGTGTATACAGATAAAATACAATGATGATAAGTTATATTAAAGATTTACCTTTATAATAGCAGGCTAGCAAATTAAAGCAGAGTTTACACTAATAGAAGATTTGATCAAATCGCACCAGTTTATATAATGTTGGTGAAAATCCAAATGCACAGGATTTTCGATATGAATCTATAGAATTACATAGCTTATGCAACAATAACCATAGATTTTCTCTATCGGTAACTCATCTTTAGTTGATTTATCAGTACTTTACTGTGTGTAAGTACACAGAGGATCAAATAAGTTCTAACCGAAAACCGGACTTTATCTTTAATAGCAACTGAAGTCAGAAGTTCCGCTTTTAAGTTAGGACTGCCTATTTATTTTTATGACTACCTTACTTTATGTCTACTATTACAATAATATATTACATGCACATTATTATTTGTTAGCAGTTTTCTCTCAGAAGAGGTATCTGTGGATGAAAAGATTACAAATATCCTTCGTGTACTATTACTTAGGAATAATAATTTTGTCGGAATATCATTCATTGAATCGAAGGATTCCCAACGAAAGGAAAAGAGGCGGAGATGATATCATATACGGTTGAAGAATAACCTCAAAATACAAAAACTTCCTCACGTAGACTGTGTACAAGTATTAATATCTTAGTTCTTTGCTCTTTATGTGTAAATATAAAAGTAAGTGCATTTTCAGAGATATTTAGGATTTTAAAAGAGGGAAGGAGAACTTTTAAATTACATTCAAATAGGATAAGAGGAAGCGAGGAGGATCATAAATAGGAGAAAAGACTTTTGTTGTTGATATTTAGCGTTTGAAAGTTTTGGAAGTTGATTAACACCATTTGGAGTTGGTGGTGTCAACTGGTGCACTATGGGACGACCATGCTGGGGCTATTGCTTTGAGCTTTCCTTCCCAGTGAAGAATTTATTAGAGCTCTATTGTTCATGGGCTGAGGAATATTGTTGGTCGGCGATCAGAATGGAGGTTCATCCTAGCAGGGAGTTTTCTCTAAATTTTATTCCATGTCCATTGCACGCTAAAGACCACCTGCTAAGAGTAACACCTGTATCGGCCTTACTCTATCCAATCTCACTTGGTTCAGTTTCTTTTTCAAGCCCGGCCACATTACATCTATTGTCACACGTTCTTCAGCGCTCATCCTCATGCTTTTCACTATCTCTCTTCGATGGTAGTAATGATATAATGACTGTATTTATAAGTCTTGTCTTATATTCTATGTTTCATATGGGTTTCTTGAGAAGGCTGGACTTTACTGTCTTGTCTTCTATAGAAAGATATTATGTTTGTCGTTTGTAGCTTTTGTGAATTTAAGAATGGAAAACCGAATTGACTTAAGCCAAGCCGGATGTTTAGGTCACTCACTCTCGTCACACCTCTTCCTCAAACTTTTCAACCATTCAAAACACTCAGGGAAAATGTGTACATTGTAATTTTGTTTTATTACATGTAAAAGTGCATGGTCAACGGATCAGGTACTAATGACTTTGCTTTCAGTTTAACTTAAACTCAGGCATTTGTCGCAGGATTCATGATTTTCAATACTTTTCAAAAGTTTTATTTTATTGTTACTGTAAATGGTACTCAGTAAATACTCAGTAAGCTCCATATCCTAAGCCATTTATGATTTGTGTGGAAGAACAATTTCGTGTAGCTGCACGGCTGAACTACCTCATGTACCGACTCGTTTTTGATAGGTATAGAGCGAAGTAAACTGTTAGCTTGTAACAGAGCACTTAGAATGTGGATGAAAAATGCATTTTGAAAACGTGTGAATCATTAGTCCGTGTAATTCAATGAATTTCTCTCATAATGACCCAGAAATTGTAAGGAAGCGGATACTATTGTGTTTTAACGCTACTACCTAACAATGATGAGATGAGGTTTGCGGAGTTCTTGATTTTGTAATGGAAACATGGTGAGTCGGCAGGTTTTGTTTAAGCTTCTGGAATCAATGTATGTCCCTTCGGCATAACGTCAATTCTTCATTGCTGGATGATTGTAAACTCACCTGGTGGTCTGAAGGTAGGCACACCACTTCTTGATTTGCATGCACGAAATCATTTTTTCATTCCTCGTCCAAATCTCAGATCAGAAAGAGGTTGAGTCCAGAACTAGTCGTCACGTTTACACGTGTGTTGTGTCCATGACACGGTGGCCTGCCCTCCTTGCCCTGCCCGGCAACTCACATAAGAATCCTTCCAGTACTCCAGTTACATTTACATCGCTCCCTCTCGAATATTTCCTTCTCATCGATAATCTTACTGCATGTGCCTAACCAATGCAATCATGTAATAAATACAAATCCAGGCAAACCGTCCGTATCTTGAATACTGTGCTGGAATATTTGATAGCAGAAAGGAGGAATGTACACTTTTTAGAATATCAATTTTATTTATAGATTTGATATATCAATGGAAAGGCTTTCTAAGTAAATACTTCCAATTGCCAAATGCTATCAAAGCAAAGGCTCTCTATACTCTTGTATTATATATTTATGTCTATACCTGTAATTTCCAATCTACTCTGTCCGTATCCTTTGCTGCATTGCGCCAAATTATAGACATAGCAAACATCAAGTATTTTTGCAAAACGGAGCAATTTCACCTTACACCTGATTAATTGGGGGAACACATTTTTTGGTGACCATAAACTCTCATAGGCGCATTTGTATCGTATAATATCAATACTGTGACTGAACGTCGAAGAAAACAGTAATATTCGTAGTTTCCTAAATACAAGTTCGTAATGATATTATTATAACTAGCTATTTGTTTACATTCTTGGGAATATTAATATATGCGATAGATGCGAAAGAATTTATCGCATTAGGCATAATGATGTTATTGTTGTCGATGGTGTGTTTAGGTAGGTGAAGTTGTGTGCATTGCAAATCTTCCTCTACTTATGTCAAGAGGATAACTTAGGAGATTCTATTAGAGAATACCGTATAAAATATAGGGATGATAGAAGATAAGTAGAGGCTAGAGCAAGTTGTGATGCAATGAAACGGTGTAAGCAATGTCATTTGACCTGAGAAGAAGGAGTGAGAAGCGAAATATAATATTAGGCTACGAGTAAATGTAAATAGTACTTATTTAGACATGTTGATGTATCTGTACGAGTATAAATCGTAGGTGTAATTGTATACCCAGTCCTGTGACTGACTGTATAAATACAGTGTTTGTATAGTTGATGTGAGTTTTGTTTGGACAATGTGCATTTGGCATAGCTTTTGCTGTAGAGAATGCATAAGTAGCCCATTTAAGTTTCAAGTTGCGTGTGTTGACACAAATGCCGGTGCGGTGTCAACTCAACCTGACTTACTCTGTCTGTAGTTTTACTGTTTATAATTTTATGGTGCTAACAGTGATGTTGGTTTTCTGCGTGTTTATACTATATGGGTGACTCTGTTAAATTCTTGCATATCGCACATGGAATTAATTTTCATTTCAGTAGAATGGTCTCTCACGTCAAAGTTTATTGTAGTTTATGTTCTGTATTGCGATCAAGTTTTACGATAGGAATAGTATATATGGATGGAAAAGGGAAAAGTTGTATTATAGTTGATCTGAGTGATGTTGGCGATGGTGATCCTAAATGTAAGTCAAATAAACTAATGAATGAAGGTGGAATATGCGAATGTGAATGATATGGATAAAAAGGGAATAGCCGATAGTGTAATGTGGTGGATGATGGCTTTAGCGGAAAAGATAACTTATCTTTGTGTGCATAGCACTTAATATTTCTGCTCTTTACAAGCCGTGCTCAGGATTTCGTTCCCCTTTGTTATTGTCAATTTTAGCGTGCTTTTGTTTTTCTATCCTCCATCATATAATCGTGTGATACAATTTTCTATAATGTTTATTGTATATATACTGTGTACATTCTGTAGTGTAAAAAATAGCAAAAATTGTATGGCAACTTTAGCTATTCAATAAGCTAAGCTCCTATAGCTATGCTATACTATTAGTGTTATTGAGCTGAAACTTTACTAAATGCTTTTCCATGTCTTCTGTGTTATTAACTCATCTCGTGTCTTGTCACACATAGCCCAGTATACAAACAAAAGTCAGTACATAGTAGGCAGTTTAGCCCTGCCTGGCAATCACGCACTGAAAATTATGCATTTTCACAACGAAGAACGTCAAAAGCATATTAGACATTCCATTTAGGCCTACATGCAATGCATAGTAATTTAATTTGATGGAATTTCTCTACTATAAGTAAACAGACAGGTATGGAGTCGATGCTAATGCTACATTAAAATGTCGGTGCGATGTTTACTCAAAAGTTATGTGATCATGCCTGTACACTCTGGTTACAGTAATTTTCTTAATAGATTTTAATTTGAAATTATTCTTTTTATTGATGTTCTTTAGGATAACATGAGCAATGGATGAACAGACAGAAAGCTTAGTGAGAAGATTTTTTTTCATAAAATTATCCTGTAAACTTAGCTTGAGATTTAGAGATGAGTATTAAATAGCATTATACTGATTTTCGTTGGATATAATAACAAGGTTATGTGTCGAATGGAATGTTATTGCATATTTCTGGGAAACAGGAAACGGCTCTTTTACATCAAACTTCAAAAGAAAGATAGCTGTCAAATATTTGATATGAGCTATCGGTATGTCTACCTTTGTGTAGATAAGTGTTAGCTTTATTACTAAGTACGTGGCACTTAGGATGAGAAGAAATAATGCTTTTGAGAAGCACGCCTGTGTGTTTATTATGTACTCAACTGTTTTCCTCTATTATCTCTGGATATTGCATTAACGTTGTGGAGCTAGATATCTTTTCTTTCAGACACACTATGATTTTACTAGATTTTCTCCTAAATATTCTTCTCTTCTTGGGTAAAACTAACTGCGTTTTTATCTAGATTCCAATCCAACAACTTTGAAATAGTTTGTTCTTTCTGTCTGCTATTTGTTCTGTGTGTATGTCGGAATTCGTCCGTGTCCTTGCCTTCGTTTGTCATCATAATGACTCAGCGTGGGTTTTGATGGAATGCATTCAATATTATGGAAAGGACAAGACAACATAACACACAGCTTTTCATCTATTTCATGTATGGATGGATAGATACATGGAGTCATTTATGAGCTTTCAGTTTCAAACTGCGTAGTCTGCCTCACTTTGATAAGAATTTGTTTGAGAGCAACTTTTCTTATTGCACTTCTCATGGTGGTCTCCTTTCGGCTCTTCACTGTCTCATCTCCTTTGGTCATCGTATTTTTCCTCTGATTCTCTATACACCGGAGATTTCCCCTCTTCCATCCAGCTTGACATTATCGCTTTGTTTCTCATACTGGAAAATTACTATCAACTTTATTAGTTCCTCCTCCTATCTTTATTCTTAGCCACTTTAATTCCTATCTTTCCTACATGCTTGTCTTAGCCTTAGAGGATCATAAACTTTTCTGTAGTTGGTATATAGTTTGTCTTTTCTTGTTCGTCATCTTTTCAAATGCAACTCTCTGCAAGAACTGGATATCCCCACATTGTACTACTATTCTCCTAGAGTAGAGAAGTGGAATTGTTCGAAAGACCCTTTTTCTTAACACTTGACATTTGGCACGGAACAGATGATGGATTGGGGGATCCAACTTTGACCGAGTGAGTTATATTGTAGTTAGTTAGTTCAGAATCCCTTCGGCAGGCTTATGTTTCAGTCTAAGCCTTGTTAGTCCATGAGTGAGTTGACTACTAGGTTAGTTAGGGACAATGAAGCCCAAGAAAGAGAACCGAACTCCTTTTCAATAGCCACACCACACGGGACTTGCTTTCTTGGATATCAACTGAACCAAACCAACCACGCTACACAAAACACCAACAGCTACTCATTTAGCCTCCTTCTATTACTTTTACTTCGTTTCGGCTTCAAGGCAACAAGTTCAAACAGCTATCACTTCCATCCATGTTCCAAGTTTACCAACATTCTTCAATTCTGACGTGACGATGAGCATAATACACTCACATTGTTACCTTCTCGCCCATACAATGTTGTTAAT
>JABASI010005218.1:0-12653 GCA_019776505.1 Tomocerus nigrus | reverse complement strand
TGATATTGGAGCACACTAGAGTCGCTTCTTCCTACTTACATATGCTAACTCATTCAGGCATTTGATTTCAATAGAGAGAAGTTGTGTTCAAGTAAAGTGCCTTCGGTTTGCTTTCCTCCTTCTTAACAAAGTTCAGCCAACCATCCCGAATATAAATGCAGGCGAAGAACCTATACACTACAATTAGAGCCTGAACACTGAGGCATTAGGCACATTGTACTACAAACACGTGCTGAGCTATATCCCTCTAGACTCACTCACTATCAACACCACACACATAGTATATCACATAGTGGAGCATAATGCAGATTTCACATCTTATTACATTATAACATTGGCCATTGTTGTGAGGCAATCCGATGGAATTACAAGAAACGTGCCGTGCTCCATCCCATTCAACATTCTATCTTCCTTATAAATAATTAGATGTTTAAACGTTGAGCATCTGAAACGAATTACGGATCCGGTTCTTCATTCCCTGTCTTTCAAAATCTTCTCTCTCTCTCTCTCTCTCTCTCTCTCCCGATATCCTTTAATTCTGCAAGGGCAATCATCTACAACAAATACTATCCATTCATACACAGCTCTACAGTATAAAACAGTCGCTACGATTTAAAAATATCCACCATACGACGATTCTATTTAGTTTTACTTCTTTACATACATATTCCAAAAGTTTTAATTTATTCATGCGAACAGTTTCGTCAATAACGACCTAAAAAGCTGGCACACTTACGTANCTTCTTTACATACATATTCCAAAAGTTTTAATTTATTCATGCGAACAGTTTCGTCAATAACGACCTAAAAAGCTGGCACACTTACGTATGTATAATTATGTAAATTGCTACTATGATATTCTCTTATATAGTAGTGACGTATAAAATAGTCAAGTAGCTTATCATGGATACAGTACATTGTGTTTATAAGTTTCGCAGATTGAATTGAAAGGAGGCCATGTTTAAATTTTTAAAATTTATGGCGAAATTGAATATTTTTACTTGTGTAGAGCTAAATTCGCATAGCCAAAATACAATTTAACGTTTTTGTATGGCACTGTTATGCCAGATTTGCAAAATGAAGTTGTACATGTTAAGTATTTCGTAAAAATGAAAAGAAAGTAAGAATGAAGAAGTAAATCTAATTGTGTCTACATGGAGGGCGAGAAGGGGAAGTGATTTCTTGTAAGATAAAAGTATCTCTCTCTTTTTCATACTTAGCTTGGCTCTACGAGTAGTGGACGAGCGGAGTAATGAGAATGAAAATCCGCATGAAATTTGTATGCATTTATTCGTGTAGTGAGGACAATTTGCAATAAATTTTTTGAAGTTTATATGAGAATAAAATGTCTTTTTATTGCTATGTAGATTTTAATGGATATGTGAGGGGGTGAAAGCAAATCCGTAGTTATATCAGTAATGGAAAGTAATTGTTGAGACGTTATTTTAAATTAAAAATGCAGGGAAATATTCCTCCATGTCCTGATATAAAGTAGTTAGAGTGTGAAATAAAATTAATTCAAGTGTACATCTAGTCGTTAATTCAATAGCAATTTAAAGCATAAGCTCTGGACTGCAAGAAGTAAATAAAAGAGGCATAAAGGCATGTGGGTCGTTACTGAGCAAGAAGATTCCTATTCCCCTGGTTTTCATTTCTTTCCATTCTCAGACAAGACAAGTGCTCTCACTGTATTTTTTGCCCAACTGACTGAAGTTGGACTATGTACATACATTTTGTACATTCCTTCCTTGTAGTAGCTACCTACAAAGTTCTTCAGTTCTTACTTCTTGTGTTATAGCTCCCTAAAATCGCTTTGTGTTGTTTGTAGGTACCTACATGGATATTATATATTATTATAGTGTGTAATATAACCGGGCACGGCGGGCATAGAAACTTCTGTACATGTTCTCTGAATTGTGTTAAGGGACGACATCTCAAGTTTTGAATTTCAAAGTCAGAGTTCAAATTGTAGAGCATTTCCATCTTGGCAAATGAGAGAGTATGTGTCTGAAGATTATTCTTGTGTAATTAAATAGAAAGAAGTAAAGGGCAAAGCTGTGTATGTAACTTAGCTGGGAATATTATCTGGATTAAGTGTAAGTTAAGCTGTTCTTTTAGAGATACACGCATTCGCAGTCCGTCTCAACTTGCTTCTTCCGCCTTAACTTGTACATCTCATTGTAGTCGCTGTAGATGGTCGTAGACACAAAGCGAGCTCCTAGGCTACAGACAAACTCAGTTATGTTTATTTAACTAGAGTGGAACTGTGTAGTTGCTAACGAATTGCAATCTTGATGCTCTGCATGTGCACGGACGAGATCTTTAGCTGCCTAGTCAGAGAATGTGTGCAGAATTCACACAGGGCAGCCTTCTTTCCCCTCGCCTTTCCTTTCTCTCCAGATTTACATAGAAAAGAAAGAAAATCGCGGGGAAGGAGGCACAGTGAAAGTCACATAGCGCTTTAGCGTTATGGTCTGCTAATGTAAATTTCCAGCTATTCCACAAAGCCATTAAAAAGGAGACAAAACTCCTCTGCTCGACTATTTTTAGCTGTCTTATCTCTGCCCAGCTCCATCCTATTTCCTCCTGCATTGTCGACTCTCCATATTCAAATTCATGGCAGTAATTGTTAATCAGTATGCAAATGAGAAAAGTAAGACTAACTTTCGACTGTTGAACCTTGAAATTCTTTGGACGAAACTTTTTCCCTAGTAATTATTTCTATGGAAAAAATCCTATTGAATAACTTTCTATCTATGTACTTAGTCGGCTCTGTTTACACAACTCAGTCTCTTGCATATCTAACAACAGGGACAATACAAATTAAATATTCTTTACTTTCATGAATCACACGTTTATGTCCAATCCAATTCTTAATCCGAAAACAAAGAACCCACTCCGCGCTCTAGTTCTACGCATTCATTCTGCACAGCATAATTTATTTCCTAAAAACCAAATAATAAACAGTGTATACACATCCGACGCCGCTACATTCCTTTCATTTAATGCTCAGACTGTCTTCATCCTAATTTCATTAACCACGAATTCTCGGAATATCATCTTCATATTTTTTGACGATTAATTTATTTTAAAAAGAAACTAGGCATTTCTCTGTAATAATACCAGCCCAAATCTTCAATACCAAATGTGTTGATGTATTTGTATGTGAGGGAATTGATTCGAGTAGCCGGCGAGAGTATTGTTAGCAACATATGCCACATATCCGAAAATAACTTAATTTAATGTATCCAGAAAACCACTTGCTTTGTATGTAGTATGCTCGAGCTAGCATATGAAAACTATATCGTCCTTCAATCATTTCGCCAAAGTGAGTTACGGCTACAAGAAAGAGCAAGATCATGATTATATACACCGTGCACGAATATTGAGGGGAGTTAGTCGCTGCCGCTGTGTGCAAAAAAGATCTAAACAGATTGTTTAGTCGACCACAGAAAAGTTCGAGTAAATCACATTTGGATTATTGTAGTATCTTAGCTACTGGAAATCCGCTATAGAAACTGAGAGCACAGCAAAAGAGATTTTTTATAAGTAAACGAAGCTAAATTATTATGTCTTCATGCAATAAAGGAATGCCGCACAAATGTGTATAGAGTTTCAATGGAGCTATTACTATAGCTATGCTACTGTTAGTCATGCAGTTGATTCTTGACTTGACCACATAGCTAGGTACTAATAATAATAGATACACACTCCAGTCCAACTATCCAGGATACATGAATTTCTATTGCGTTCTATAGGTTCCAGATAAATAGGCCCTTTTCGCAAATGGCTTCTGAATGAAGAAGTTCAAATAGAGAATGTGGAATTTCCTTGTTACAATGTTCGCTTGTTGGAATAAATTGTTACGGGCCATGGATGATAGAGCACAGCCGAGACGAGTTGACTTTTTCTAATGACGTTATGGCCCTGAATACATTATGTATCCTTGCGGTTATTATATGCATTTTGAGTGCAGTGGGAGGGAGCATGTTGCCCTGGAGTGAATCTGTGTTGGCGCTATTTGCTCAAGAGTGAACAAGCTGAGTTGGGATATTTTACACCGGCGGTTTAGTGACTTTACTTTTTCCGGTTTGGATGAGGGAATAACTAAGGCACGACGACGGAAGATGCAGTCAAGTCGAGACACTTACATTGATTGAATTGACTGGAGTAAGTTGCGAGGGAGAGAGAGAGAGAGGATCCAGATCTGTTCCGAGAAAAGTAGACTTGGATAAAGTTTACTAGTAGGTAGACTCAGAGACTCACTCAATTTTCCTTCAAGACAGTCACTCATACGCAACAACCGACTAAGTCCGTCTCTTGCCTTCTATTTGTAGTTTAGTTTATCGCATTCCGTTTCCAATCCAATCCTTAGAATCCTCTTCACTCAACCAAACTCGTGAGTGGCAAAGCATACTAACAGGATATTATTACAAGAAATAAATTCTCAGGATTGATGTAGCGTACATACGCACAAAAGTACTTCTAATGCCGAATTTCCTTCGTTATAGATCGATATCTTCATATGCTGCATTAAACCTTATGAAATGATTCTCTCCGAGGACTCTTCTCGTCACACACCATCAACAATTTTACCTCCTTGCATCATGAACCAATGCAAAGTGGAGTTTTCCCCGAGATGACAACTTATTATTGCCGCACATCTTCCTATTCTATTCTGCCTAAATAATAAGGCAATCCATTCTGAAGCTGTTGAAAGCCTCCTCATCTTATTTTTCAATTGCGTAGTTTAGTTGTTTCCGAATATTAAAAAATAGATATCCAAACAACATTCTTTGTTGCGTATTTCATTCTAACCAGGGAAGGATAATGTATAAAAAATACTGAAAATTGAATTTCTTCTTTAACTTTTACTGAAACGGTTTTATAACTTAATTTAGGATTACACAAGCGTTTAATTAAATATTCATGAAAGTAGTAAACCAAAAGTATCTCTATGCGTACTATCATCATTTTAAAAATTGAATCACTATAGCTGACAGGTTATTAGTTTTTTATTAGTCTCCTTCAGAAACTCTGAATTGTTTAAAATTTTCTATTGGATTAGACGAGGCAAAGAATATAGCGTCGTTGAAAAGGATATAAATATGTGTCAGCTATTTAAATTTTCAGTTTACGATGCTACATAGATGTAAGCATTTGTTTACACGTACTTAGTTAATTATTTTTATGGCTTCTATTTGTCATTGAAATGTTGTCATTAATGTCTTGCAACAGTATGTCGTTTAGATTGAACGCAAAAGTGTCATTCATAACGATCTTGAATAACATGCACAGAAGAAACGGGTTTTTCTTAATCGACAAAATTATCTGCTAAAGAGATTTGCTGATAAGAATAACAATTATATAATCTAGTGCCCATTGTTTTGGTAAATATTGCCATCAAGTAATGTTTTATGACACGTAGCTATGCAGAGACATAATTGTGTCGTCTCAGTATAACACTAATAAAAGATAACGAGAGTTTTGTTACACTCAACTAGCATGAACTAGCAACTACTATGAGATAACATTCGTTTCCAGCTCTATCTGATCAAATCTTATCCAAAGTTAGAAATCTACTTGTAAAAAGCAAAATAAGAATCTCAGAGCTGCGTTATTAGTAGACTAAGCAGTTGGATATGAAATAAAAATTCGCCGTGCCGACTGAAGTGCAATAAAAAAGTGAAGATAGCCTGCCTATATTATTATTATCATAAACAAGAGAAAAACATGGAGCTACAGAGGATTTGTGCGTAGAACATGTAGAAAGAGAGAGAGAGAGAGATTCTTTGAGAAGGGAGTAATTGTGTGGTTTGTGAGTGTGACCACGAAGAATGAAGGAATAATATTAGGAGCCGAAATAGCTGGAGATTATTTGTATGTAGTTAGGAAAAGTTGCACTAAATTACGAGAAGCACTTTGCATGGCTTTTCAACTCTCCGCCCATAAATCTTGTCTTTTTGATAGATTAGAAATGTGAGTTTGTAGTTGAAAGAGCTGATTGTGACTTGAGTTGAGTTTGACTCCTTGCTAAGTGTGTCAGTGGAAGGAAAGTTTTCAATGCAGTAGCCAGCCAACATAAATTATCAATGTTTGTACTTGTGTACGCTGCGTACAGCGTACGTACAGTAGAACGAGCCAGTTAAAGTAAGTAGTGCTTGACTTGACTCTTGATATTTGTTGTGAAAGGAAAACTTTGGCCAAATCATTCAATGATTTACTACAGAGGGACCAATAATATAATAATATGTACGCCCGATATCTATCTCTCCATTTTCCTTTCCCATTTCCATCTTGTTCTACACAAATAGCCTCATAAGATAACCGATGCGAAATTTGTGCCAAAAGAATTTCATCGCAATCCACGGCATTGTCTCTCACAAACTTACTTATTACGTAGGCATTATTTAATATTTCCCCGAGTCTCGACAAAAGGTTGTTACACACTCCTGACAATTCAAATTCTGGAACAGAATAAATACGACTACGACCAGCTACATATCCACCCATTCCTTATAAATCTTCTATCCCGTCTACGTACATTTTACAACAAATAATAAATGACAAACTGTGAGAATTCAGTTTGGTGATGACTAATTTTGTTTAGACTTCGACTAAGCTCACTATATATGTATGTAAATATGTATATGTACTAGTAATAAAGTATTAATAATCTCCTTCATGTCCTCGGACTAAAATAAATAGAATATAACTAATCCTGTCACATTTGGTTTTCTCCGTTTGCATTTCCAATCACAAGTTAGAGTGCTGCTGTCCCAGTTACTTAATACCTTTCATGTTGTTAATATTCTGACTAAAATGCTAGTCATCTATTTGCTTTCTCACACTGTGTGAGCCTATCAACAAAATAACTACCTTGCTTCCAGTTATTATTATAAGTAATATGCATATGCACTGTCTATGGAAGCTGTGCATAAATTAATGATACATGCTGAATTAAAGCAATGTCTATGTCAAGATAACGAAAGGCAATCAAAATTGAATTCACTTCATTGCTAACTCACATAAACTGCACTTTTCACGACGCCAGCAACCTGTCAAAACTCTGCCTAGCTACTTTTCTTAGCAAATATACACATGATGCTCTTTTTCATGACAAGTGAACATAATGCTACCAGATTGCAGTTAAACAGATTAGAATAAATGTGACGAATTTCATGTTTTTCTTATCAAATCTATTCCAGCATGGTTTGGTGCCACAGGATGAGTCATTCCATATCTATTTGCACTCAATTCCCTATACTGACTTGGAAAATGCATTCTCGTATCATTTCAATAACCACCATTACAATGGCTATGGATGATGTTTTTTATGCTGCAAGGACACTTTTTGCTACGTAAAAATCAGCATGAGCGGCTTGTTCTTAAGCTGTGTCAAGTCACTATGTACCTACCTGCTGAGTTAGATGCACACGTTGGTTGTTAGATAATCCAAGTTCTCTTTGTGCACAGTATTCCAGGGAATGCTGATTCAACAGCATTGTTTTATTTGCTGCCTTTGATTCCAAATGTTAGCTACCTATGTGCTTATGAAATTAATGCATAAATTAGGCAATAACTCTATAGACATGCAAGTATTAAATCCTAATACGAATACGTCAGGCGATAGGAAGTCAAACGTTAAACAATAAGGATGCGGAGATTTATTCTATATTCAAAAGCAAACATCGGCAAAATCAACAAATTAACGACATATTTATGTTTCTATAATAACTTAAGTATGTTCTGTAGTTTCTAGTCTGTAGCGTGTGCTTTGCCCAAACAAGGCCTAATGGAAAATGTTAACGAATTCCACAAGGAATACTTTGTATTGCTTCAGTGGATAGAGGAATGTTACGAGTCTCTTTCTCTATGCTCTACTGCACATAATAAATATGTTACAATCTTCGAGAACTGAATGGTTTACTTCCTCCAGTTTCTAATCAGTAAATAAATGCATGTCTCTCTGCATGTAGTAAATGTTTTATATAGAGAGAATGCATTATTCCTAACGACCAACAAGGACTGAAGCAATTTAAATGTTAAAACAGGGTCGTAGTATCGTAACAAAATGTTTGTGTATACGTCAATGGGGACTTGACCTGTGTCAATAAACCAGAGACAAGGCCAATACACTGGAAAGGAAGTCAAAGATCTTTATTTTCTTTTATCTCAATTGTCATCACTGTCTATTCTGCGTTCATATGCATACCACTCGTTTAATTTATCACCATCATAGTTGGGGAAAATGAGATAGCTAACAGCTAGCAGTTGTTTAAATTTTGGGTGGTGCTGGTGCTAAAGTAGGGATGCTATGCTCAATGCTCCTAATGCACTTCCTTGCCATTGAAACATTGGCCTGCTAAGAATTAAATTTAAGTTCAACAGATAATTGTATTTGTGTTTGCCAGTGTTGATATTGTGTTTTATGTAATGTAGTATTTACTCAGGAGAGAATGTACAAGAATCTCTATTAATATTCTCATCATCTGCTTATTTACAGTCGGTGGAGGGAGGGAGGTTGAGTTTTAATCAGAAATTTGAAAATCCACTCCCTATTATCAAATAATGAATTAGATAAGACATTTTCTGTGTGTTTGACAAGACAGCTAACACAAGAGTCCTGGCGTCCACCAATAATCTGAAAAATGATGTGCTAAGTATAGAGGAGGACTTAATTAGAAATGAGGATAATAGGGACTCAGTGCTGCGATATGTCTCAGATAATAAGTGGGGCCATGACATGGCAAGGGATGGATAATGTAAGTAGGCAATAAATGTGCTGGGCCGTAGCAAATATTTGTTTTAGCGAAGGCAGGAGTGTTTTAATCATAATTTATGGAAGTACAGTGGGAGTATCTGTATAGACATAAAACTGGGAACAGTTTCCCTCGGCTCTTCTCCTATAATAAAGAGTAGATGTGTTTTGTAAATATTCCTTTGGACTAGAATATTGACTCTAGGTGTTTATATCAACAGCGGATGCACAATAATGAGTTTACTCTTAGCAAGACAAAATGAGTTGCATTGAGCACATAGAAATTAGGGGAAAGACATGACATGTGTATGTCTACGTACCTACACGGCCATTCAATCAACTTTGAAATGCACTAATGTTGGTTTTAAATAGGCATCGTACTTAAAGCTCAAAACGAAATGTTCCTCCGTCAGTCTCCATGTACTTAGACGTTCTCTAAACAAAAAAATGAGGTTTATGGGGGCCTATGAAATGTATGGGAAAGGCTCTGTACTTAAGTTGCTTGCATACAAAGCGAGCATTGTGATTAGAGTGCACCTTTCTATAAATAATATCCTGTCCTACGAAACGACATTCAATTCAATAGCCATTTCATGGTAATAATTGTAAAACTTCATTCAAATCCACACAGCTAGGGCTATTATTTACATTTGCCTACAAATACAACTCGTACCTACTTAGAATTATGCATCACAGCTATTTAACTACGTGTAGCACTAGTGTGTGTATGCACATACTTTAAAAAATATCTGTAGATTTAGTATGTATGTATGCTCTGAGCTGATGGGAACCTGTCTAATGTGTGTCTGCATGAAAGTCCATCGGACTGGGCCTACTACTTGTCAAATGTAATTTCAGTTGAACTGTATTTGAAAATAACTTGACACGATTGACCGAGGGTAGACAATGAATCGACAAATACCTTTGTGTCCGATCCTGTTTGCTCTTCTATTCCTCCTCTTCTCTTCATATTATTATACTTACTACTACCACTCGCCTTCTAATCCACTGAGGCCGATCAGCTACTTTTGAACAACCTAAACATAGCCTATTAAATAGCATCTACTCATAGTGTACTATACCTTTATAGTGTACTAGCAGTAAAACATACACTTAAGTAGTCACTAATCCCATAGCTGAATATCTACCTGCATTCATTATAGGTTTAGGTTTGTATGAAAATATTTGTGCCTACTATTAGGGGATGCATATAATGTACAGCTATAGGTAGTAGATATTAGTTGCTATCACTTGAGCAGTATTGTTAGTCAAAGGACATGGCTTTGCCTGCTGAAAGGAAACAAACGACTTTGGGCTAGCAACGGAAAAATATCATATAAAGATCTCTCTATTTCCATGTATTTCCATTTATTGCATCTACGTGTACATTTTCCCTCAGTCTCAATCTCTCACTCCTGCCGTTCACGTCGACCGTGAGGACCGTGTAGTACTCATCAGACCTGCAGTAATGCAACCCAGTTCAATTTATAAACCGTGGCGTTGTTGTTGGCACTTTGCTTTGGTGCTAGAGCAGCAGCAGTCCTCAGCTCATTACAAAAGTCCACGCATTTCCCTCTTTTTACATCATAGTAATTCTCTCCTCGACAACCAACTCGTTAGCAAATATTAATATCTTTATGTAAAGAAGCTAATTTTCATGTTAACCATGATCGGATGGGATTATGTGCACACCACAGAGAGAAATGCAAATTATTGCGCCCCAACAGTCAGCAGAGTCAGCACGTCGTTAGCTAACAATAAATAATATGCCTGTTGCATTACAATTTAAGTGATTCTAGCTCTAGGTGTGTATTAGTTTACGACATGCAAATCTCCATGCATATTTTACCATTCCTCATTGTGTGGCTGCTGCGAGGAAATTCTTGTGCGAGTAGCTACTGATTTCATATTCAAATTAGTAATACATATTTCTGGCCTTTGCAATGTGATTAAAAGTGATTGTGAATAGATATTTAATTGTGTTATGAAATTATGCACGGTGAGTCTTCTGGCATTCATATACAAGTATATTTAAGCTACTGACAAGTCACAAGTGGAAGGAAGATGTGCAATTCATTGTGTCGTGTCTAGTGAAGAATATTCTGAATGGATTCAGTCTGTCTACCACATGAATTGCAATTTCATGCAATTGTTAGCCTAAACACAAATAGCTACCTTACTACCTCACAGTGATACTATGAATTCTTATATACCTACCTAAGTACCTAATGTAAGTGCAAACACTTGGAATTTCTTATTTTGCCTATTTCTATGTTGGTAGCAATTTGCTGTTGTGTCTTTATAATATTTATAGCTAGATATTTGATTCTCTATCTTAACTTGGTCCAGTGGAGTGCACACAAACCTGGATATTTATTTTACAAGTTTGTGAGGAAGTTAGGGGATTCATTGTCACCTAATATCTTATTACTTTAAAAAGACATGTGATCCTTCTTTGTTCAGATTCTGCTGCTTTCTGTCCACATATCGTCGATAATGCAAACAAGCAGAAAAAACAAGATTCGTCATTTTGACATGATAGATACACAGTGACTGAGTGTCACATTCCTCTATCGCTTTATTCAGTTCCTCGTTCAATGTCATTCTCTTTTTGGCAGTGGCATGTAACAACAACAACATTCGTCAAGTGAATACTCGAAATAAGCTACCTACTTATAATATCAGCACAGTGAGTCAATTAGTGGCTCTTTGCATTGGTGGACTACACGAATGATTGGATTTGTACTTAGCCACTGGAGTCCCAAGTTATATCCTCTTGGTTTATTGAGCACTATTCACATTCCTCTAGAATTTGCATGACATTGTTATTAGAAGGATGAGAAGTTTTTGTTGGCTTTCCCGATGTTGTGAATACGATCATGCGGTTTGCATTTTGCATACGTTCTAATGATTATGTGCATACTTAGAGCCAGACTCACATTAAATACTATACTAATATTATGATAAATAGCTAAGTACCAATTATGTGGTACACTACAGACTATGCGTGTTCTCAGTTCTCGTAAAACCGAACATTCTACTCATTTCCCATCATATTCAGTGGTTTTGACATTTATTGGTTGGATAAAAGACTTGCCTCGTTTTTCAAATCAATTGCTTTGCCTTGTCAATGAGTGAATAGTACGCACGAAAGGAAATACAGGAATGCATCTACCTAATATTATTATGATGTACTCAACTAGTAGTATAGACAGAGAGGCATACACATACCCAAATCCCACGTAAATGCGTTCTCTAGTATGCTAAAGTATAGAATTACATTTTCAAGTGCTGGTGTAGTCTATTATGACGTTTTAAGAATGAAGATAAGATAACAAGACAAACTAATACTATTAAACATGTCGAACTGTGTTCATACATATGGTGCGCTGGTTATTAAAAGAATTGACATTAGTATTAGTCATCCCCAACTCTCGAATTATTTGTAGCTTCATTCATTGGCAATGAATGGATTGAAATTATATTTTAATTTGTCAAGTAATGTAATTATAGCAACATAATTAAATATATCTGAAAACCATGATAGACTAAGGAAAGAAATACGAGCACCAATTTAAATACAATAAAAATGTTAGGGCTCGGGAATGAATTTAAAAAAGTCGATAGAATTATTTTTGAATAACTGTCAAACTTTCATAATTTTAAGTCTCGAATATTTTATAAATGCTTAGTGCGGAAAATATTTTTGTATAGAAATGTGAATGGATATGACATTGACGAAGGAAACCGTTGTTGTGTATGTAATTGTTCAAAGATTGTATGACAGAATGTAATGAAAACTTACATTTCCCAATTGTACATACATGTAAATATGATACATTTGGTGGAGATAAGGAGACATTCTTCTCATTGACATGAAGTTAATACTTGT
>JABASI010005217.1:0-12658 GCA_019776505.1 Tomocerus nigrus | reverse complement strand
TGGGCGCAAATTTTGGACCATGGGCTGGGCATGGGCGCGCCCATTCATATTGCCATGGGCATGGGCGGGCATGGGCGCAATTTTTTGCGCCCAGGCAGACCTCTATGGAGTAGTTAGCAAAACAGAGCGTTATTTCAGTTCTAATGTTATCTGTAGAGGATTGTGTGATAGTAAACATAGTATATAAAGAATATCCAAGCCTGTAGTGAGGTAGAGTAGATGTAGCAGTTTAAGATGGTTTAAGTAATATCATTTTAGCTAGTAGCATGCCAGTGGGTAATCGAGATAATGTAACAGAACAAAATGTAAGAAGCATCATCAAAGGTGTACAAGAGCTTCATTCACATCTATAGGTCTGCAGATCAGTCAAAGATTATAATAGTGCAGTGTAATGCAGAGTTAAAGCATGACTTCTCGTAGTTAACATGCATGTTATTCGCATGTAGTAAGAGAAATGAATTCCACAAATGATACCAATATAATTTTGGCAGTATCAAGTATATGAAAAACTGAAGTAACTTCACTTTCACGATTCTCGCTTGATCAACAGACAAAAAATGGAAATCGAAGGAACTGAGTTGGTCTTGGTCACTGAATAAGAGTTCATACTATTACCAATTTCTTAGTGCAATTTATCATTTCAACCTTTCATTAGTTAAGTCGTGATTACCATTGTAGTAATCAAAGCACCTACCACTAGCCAGCTAGACTACACTCCAATCCACACACCAAGCACTCCTGCATTACACAGGAGAACAATGTCATGCAGTGATTATCTACCAATAAATACCGTCAATTATACAGTTAAATAAATTGGAATTTATAATAATTTGCATAATGTCAGTTTCATGTATCAAATTCAATATAGGTATAACTTCGGTATAGGTAGTACCATTGTGGAATGAATTAAAATATCTCTATTACAAATGCATTTATTAAGCGCGTTATGTGCTATAACCGATTACTAAGAATAAAAAATTGTCAGTTGTTTCTATCATCATCAGTAGTTGTGAATCCCACCTATTCATGATCATTAACATAGCTTTGTCTTTCCATTCTTAGATTATAATTTTATAATGCAGTTGAAAATGCTAATTCCCTTTAACCAGTTTTGCATACAATATTATAGTTACTCTTACTATAACATATAGTTAAATAAACGACTGAGTAATTTGACGTGGACATTTCTTGTATGCTTTTAAGGTTTGTCTCGAGGTTCAGACGCAATATAACTTCCTGCAAAATATCACGCTGTGCTGATTAAGAAGGATTTATAGATTATTTCGCTAATTTCATAACCTTAACTTTTAGGCAGTCATGCAGTGCATAACTCATGTCATTCGAATACATTCCCTCCAGTTGTTCATCTCAGTGAATCGAACTTTGCAAACTATCGTATTCAACTCAATCGAAATAGTTAACCAGCTTTGACGCTGGGAAAAAGTCACAGTTTTATACATTAGCATTAAAAGAAAGATTGGCAAAGGTATAGTATTTTATTATTATCAGAAAGTCTTCTTTTTCTCTCGTTTTAATAGTTGGTAATTCGCAAAGATATTAATTTCCATGCGCTTTTAACCTATTTGAATATAGTGAGAGAGGCTTCTGATCTGACGCTCGACGCCCGGCCAGACTAAAATGTCCCACCCTTTCAGAAAAATTCCCCACCCCACCAAATGCTAACCTAGCCTAACCTAACTTAAAATAACCTAATTTCAAAGGGTGGGTAATTTTCCCCGCCCCACTCGTAGGGTGGGGAATTTTCCCCACCCGCTAATTAAACCTAACTTAACCTACAATAAACTAATTTTGTTGTTCGGGAGGGTGGGAAATTTTCCCAAAGGGTGAGGCATTTTAGTCTTGCCGCCTCGACGCCCGTCATCCTTTTCTGTTGTAGGATTTTTTGGTGGTCAGCTCAAGTCGGTTGTCGATATCTCTGTATATTATGTAGGATAGCGTGATTTTTACTCCGAAGCCTTATTATATTATACCTATGTAGACATTTTTGGCTTATTTTCATGCACTGGTTTCAGAAAAAGAGGAAGAACAATACCACGGGATACTCAGATCTAAAAACGTACAGACTCTGCAGACTGCAGAGCTCCAGTTGATGGTTAATGTTAACACAACTACTTATTAATTATGAAAGCCATAATTGTTAACCTATAATCGTCCAATGAAGCGCGTCTCTGTAAATGCCAGACGAAGTAGAAATCATTGAACAAAGCCTGTTCAACTGCTGCTAAAACTTGCGCCTTGATGTTTTCCTTTTGAGTCTTGCACTGTTCTGTGTGTATAAAGTAAGTAAAACGAGACCAGGTGACTAACATTTTGTTAAGACTTTCAAAGTTGTCGAGCTGAGGTAAACCTTTACGTCATCCCCTAAACGAAATATTTTATACAAGTTGTAGTTGACCTGAAATGGCTGAAATGACCTCCCTTTTAAAAATACGAAGCTTAGTTGATACTGGTGGGAACACAAAATCCTTGATCACATTATTCGGTGTATTCCTAATCGCCATTCTTTTGTTGTTTGTAGTCTACCAAACATTTCCTGATCTGGAAGAGTAAGTTCTAAGTTGGCCTTTGCAATTCTTATTGAATAACTGAATAATATTTAACAGTTTAAAATTACAAATAAACTATATATATCTTTTGCTATTATTTTACAGGAATGAGAAGCAGTATATTCAAGTGCCAAAGAATATAGAGGACGCTAAAGTCCTCGGCAGTATTCTCAGTAGATACAAAGAAAAATACTATTTCTCTGTATTAAGCGGTGTCTTCGTCACCTACGTTTTGTAAGTCAAAGATTCAAAGATTTTACTCAATCTTTCGATTTATGGGATTCAATTCAGTACATTCTCCGTAGGATTTCTGTAGTCATTAAGACGAGTTTCTAAAAGTCAGAAATCTTTTAAGGATGCAACTAGGTTTTGTTTTGCGGCTAATAAGGCATGAGGCATTACTTTCCTTTTTAGAAAAGTAAGCATTGACAAACGGAAGTGGGTGTTAAAACTTTTGAAATTTACTTCGTACCTACAAAATGAAGTAGACGCATATAGGTACTTATCTTCAAATAAATAATGACAGAAAATCTGTATGTGACTATTTCCAAGTTGTAGTACTTTGTACTGTGTTGGAAAATATAGAATACCTAACCCGTTAGACGTAGTGAATTGTCCAATATCTAATGTATTTCTCTTTTGCAGCTTACAAACCTTCGCCATTCCTGGTTCAATATTTTTATCAATTCTCTCTGGATTCTTGTTCTCCTTTTGGATAGCCCTAGTGTTAGTTTGCTTCTGTTCCGCGACCGGGGCGTCATTCTGTTACGGCCTCTCGTTGATGGTAGGAAGGAGACTAATTTACAAATACTTTCCAGAAAAAGTTCACTCGTGGTCTGAAACTGTAAGCAATTTATTCATTTTGTTAGTCCATTTTCTTCGGCCATAAAATATAATGATTACAATGAGTTAGACGCCTTTTTTAATGTTTTTAGGTCGATAAACAGAGAGATAACCTTCTCAACTACATCATCTTTCTTCGTATAACTCCTTTCTTGCCAAACTGGTTCATCAATATAACATCTCCAGTCATAGGCGTGCCATTGTTTCCCTTCTGGCTTGGGACATTTATTGGTACGTTTAGAATATGCAACATTTTTCCATAAGTATTTACTGAATGCATTCTGTATTTACGGGAATTAAAACGAAATGTATTTCCATGTCAGGTGTTGCTGCTCCTTCGTTTGTCGCTATTCAAGCAGGAACAACACTCAATCAACTGACATCTTCATCAGATGCTGTTAGTTGGACGTCAATATCCGTCCTGTTGATTCTTGGGGTACTTTCCTTGATTCCTGTGATTTGGAAAGATAGCTTAAAAGATAAATTTTCATAATTTTAGAAAATGATTATCGGAAACGGTTAGAAAATAGGTCTAGTCAGATCCTGCACACTAAATACCAGGCATCTACACTTAAGACATCCGACAGTTCCCTAGTTTATTTATAGAAATAGACGTCCCATATTTATTTACTCATGAGTCCCGCTAACTTCAAGTAGCAAAATCCCATTGGGGTGTAACAAATGATAAAATTACAAAGAGATTTACACACCAGTTTTATTTTGCGGAATAGATGAAAATATTTGAGGGTTAAATGGCCCTATGATATTTGCAAATTACGGCACTTATTTTTACTAAAAAATTTTTATGACGCATAACATGAAAAATAGAAATGCTCTAATACTGTTTTGCGGTCAAATGGTTTGCGCGCTTTTGACTGTTCAATCTCATGGTAACGTATCAGATTAGTGGATGTCTATATGCGTTTAGTTTATGTATAACGAAACCCATAGGGTTTTGTGTATTGATATTAGACTGCTCATGATGCATTCAAAAGTTGACTGTAAAATGCAGTTCTTTATATTCTAGTATTTAATTAGGTACATAGCCAATGTCGGATGTCTTGATAATTGATTTGGTGAAACAGGATCTGACTTTAACCTAATAATATATTTACGTGGTCCCTTTAGAATCAATATTTATCGGATATCAATACGAAAAACTGCTTAGAGAACTAGTATAGAACGTTTCTTGTAAAATATTGTCTATTTTGCCAAGAACTGTGAATTTAACAGTGATCTGCTTACCCTGGCTTCTTATGCATGAATTTTAAATTACGTGTGAACGAGTTTAGATGACTTTACCTATGTGCCAAAACTGGCAAGTCCCACTTTATTCGCGTCCGCACAATTTGATTGAATGTTTTATGGAGTTATTCAGTTTAATTCCTATTTAAATCACATAGCGAGAAAGTTTTAAAATGATGTCATTTTACCTGCACATCATTAGTTACCTTATTTCAACTACCGAGGGCTGTCAGCTTAAGATCTCCTCACTCACCTCTATTAGTACCTTATCATTCTCAGATTGGGAGATGTTCATCCAACTACAAGTAATTTAGTTTATGTATATCCGTTTCTGTATAGGTAGTTATTTATCAGATTTCCGTTAAAATATTAATCGATTATTATTTTACCTTTTAATTTTTGTTCGATAAAATCATAATTTGATTTTGTATAATGAATGCACACCACCAGCTTTTAAATTAACAACTGCTTTTAAAAATTGAGAACATGCTGTTGGGAGGTATATTTTTAAATTATTCTTTAGTATGCGTTTTAATTAAATATGTGTCAATACTTGCTAGAGGATGAAAAACAGAAAGTATTAATACACAAGGTTTTGTCCATCGGCCAACTATCTCCCAATCTGTGGATGACGTTGACGTTCACTAATAGCCATCCAAAGCTAGGGCATTATGAAAGGATTAATGTAAGTATAAAGCCTTGGCTTCCAATACTAAAACTCCCCATAATATATTTTTTGTCTATTTAATACGTACTTGGTTTATACTGATCTGTACGGCAATTTTGCTCATTATTGTATCAGGAGCAATTACATTCTTATCGCATCGCCTTACATCACGCTGAGTAACTGTCCTCATTATCGTCACTTCCCTTCAACGTTTTCGTGTCTTTAATTATAGTTAATGCATATCGTAGGGGTAATATATTTTCAATAATATATTGAAACTAGCATAATGCGTATAGTAATAATAGTAAATATGTTGACAACAAGCCTCAGTCTAGCTAGTGTAGGATATTAAATTTAATCATTGTAGTATCGTCATTGTACGCTAGTCGTTAACATTCCTTAGTCAGTAGTAAGTTTTAGTTTCCTACATGTGAAAGCATAATAATGTGACACATCAATTCCTTCTATAGAAATCTCAAAAGGTAAACAAGGTCCACAAAGTCCAACTCATTATCCACTTTATGGTTGTCCGTGGCACAAAATATATTTTGCCATAAATTGTAGCTTCAAAATAGAAATTCCACAACACTAAACTAAAGTAACACGATAAATAATTCCTATGTAGCTGTATAGGTAAATGCTGGTACATCCCAGTTTTTTTACAATTTTGAAATGGTAATATAGGTGGTATTGTTCTGTATATATTATTCTATATTACTAATTACTAAGAAAAGAGGACCAAAAATCTTAAAAATTGACTTATTTTATGTAGTACATGTTCACTGTCAATAATTTCACAATAATTTTATCAAGGTGATGATGGTATAAATGTTTTTCAAGGTTGAATTTTTACTGAAAAATATTCAATTTCCATATGAAGAACTTCGACTTTGATTTACAGTTTTCTAAAGTACACATTCTTTTATGTGCACATAACATTTCTTGTATGTTCTTAATCATTGTCGATTTTACTGTCATTATCATCGTAAAGAATTATTTGATAGAGGACACATTTTGTTTTGATGGTTTTATATTTACCTACGTAGTAATTCAATTTTCAATCTGCATGCTGAAAGTATTTGTGCACTTAGTACAATACGAGTAGAAGAAGAAAGTGCAGAATTTTATTTAAAAATGTGGTGCGATTTTAGGATTGAGGAAAGGAAGTTTCTCTGTATCAAATATATTTAGACTAACAATGAGTAATGAGTCCTCGGCTATTGCTGTTTTTGTGCTAGATTGTTACTGTAGTTTTGTCAAAATCTAGTCTGGCAATCAATCAATACCACAGATAAAAATACTTATAAAATAAGGTGTCAATCAGAGATAATATTATATGATATTAATATTTAATATAAAGTGCTTATGGGCAGCAATGTATACCTACTACTGCCGATTCAACTATTTAAGAGATATAATTACTGCTACCTAATTGTCGGTAGTATTAGCTAGGTCAGGTCTATGAAGATATGAATTTAATATTATTACCTCACTAAGCCGTTACTGTAACTACTAAAAATTCCTGCCTTTGTTCAAAGAAATGGGCTCAAATTAAATGTTTCGTTTTACTTAATCCTAGCGTAATTGTTCATTTAGTGATATGCATGATGTGTCTGTTACTATAATAATAATTTCTTGTGTAAAATGAATTGGCTCATCACTAAAATATAAAGCAAAAATACATTTAAAGTAAGTCAAGAAAATTATAGAATGGAAAAGAATCAGAAAACAAAAAACATTGCCTTGTATGTTAACGATATATATCTCTACAATTATTTAAATCACTTTTTGCCAAAAAATATTTGTACTTTGTATGAACTATTGGTTATGACTATGACACATGTAGCTTGTTAAATACTAGCTAGTATAACAAACTAGAACGATGGAAGAAAGGGGGATTCCTATAATAAATGAGATCATAATGAAAGAAAATTCGACAAAATTTTACAATTTAATACCGAAAATGAATTTTGGACTACATTTTTGTGATAATATGGATGTAAAGGATGTAATTTATATAAATGTAGTAGTTGGAACTTGGATTCTGACCGGCTGATGTTGTGAATAAAAGGAATAAAGACTTTCTAAGCCTTAAGAAGTTTTTCTTTTAGCATCGTCTCTAGCTTTACTTGATCCACTGCAAACTTGCGAATTCCATCGGACAACTTTTCAGTTGACATTTGATCTTCATTCAACATCCATCGGAATTTCTTTTCGTCTATGTCAATCTTTTCGATGTCAAGTTTCTTTGCTATAAACATTTAAATAATAATAATAATAATAATAATAATAATAATGCCAATCATAAATGGTGCTGTCAATGCCAACGAATTTATTACCGGTTGCTTCATTCAAATTTTCAAGAATTGTTTCGTCGCTCGAATCCAATTTCTCCAATAAACCGGGGGAGATAGTAAGCAAATCACAACCAGCCAATCCCACGATTTCACCTTTAATATTTAGAGCAGCATTTAGAGAATAAAGTTTATCGTGTAGTTGCACCGATAAATTTACAATAGTTGCTTTATTTAATTTTCTTACCGGTATTACGGAATGAAGCACCCATCACAACAGTTTTGTAGCCAAACTTCTTGTAATAATTATAAATTTGTGTGACACTTTTGACTCCAGGGTCGTCCTGTGCCTCGAAGGTTTTGTGCTCAGTGTTAGCAACATACCAGTCCAAAATCCGTCCTACGAATGGAGAAATGAGAGTCACACCCGCTTCGGCACATGCTACAGCTTGGGCGAAGGAGAACAGCAAGGTCAAATTGCAATGAATTCCATATTCTTCTTCCAAAACTCTGAATGTCAAAAAAAAAAAGAATTATTACATTTAAAAAAATTAATCGCACAGCTTACACACATTTCAAGGTGATAAACTTCTGACAGGTTCATTCTGACGGGTATTTTAAGTTATAACACCTCAGACCCCAACCTCCATTGCTACGAACTCTAGTTATCTTTCAATTAAAACTTATTTTATTCAAGCAAAATACACTGAACAATCAAGCTGTCATTAGTCATTGCCATATTTTATTAACACATTCACACTAATGAAAGGATTAGCTAGGCTCGGTGTTTAGGTGTGTTACGCCCACACGTTCCCTACAATTAATGTCCATATAGAGTCGTTACATTTCCTATAAATTCTATAGCTAATATCTTTTACTTTTACCAAATCAGGTATTCATTTTGAATTCTGAATGTAGTTGTTCTAGGTTTTGTATATAATTTGTATTTAAATACGAAGTACGTCTGAGTGATATTGAAAAATGGAAAGTTTTTGCTTGGTTGCATGGAATGCACGTTTTATGGTTGTACCTCGTGTGGGCTAACTAAATATTCGACAGTTTAAAAGATAATATATGTCAGATAAGAATACAACACAAAATAAGTCTATTCATAGCAGTCTGATTTTTGTGTAGATGCCATGCATGAGTAGTCACTTAGTCATAGAATATTTTGTTTAAATCGGCCTAAGATAAGGTAATTTGCTTACTTTGCAGCTTGAATTCCTTCCCATGTAGAACCCAATTTGATTAAAATGCGATCCTTGGAAATTCCAGCTTCTTCGTAAAGCTGAATGATTTTCTTAGCTTTTGAAATGCTTGCATCTTTGTCAAACGACAGTCTGGCATCTACTTCGGTAGATACCCGGCCAGGAACAATTTTAAGGATCTCCATACCAAACAGTGTAATCAGCTTATCACTAGCCGCTTCAATTTGTTCGTTAATTGATCTAAAAACAGATAAAAATTCATTTTCTTTCGAAGAAGGTTCAGCTATAGATCCAAAATTTAAAAAAAATGCAAAGCAAACTTCAGCTTACTTTCCGGCCTGCTTTCCATAGGCCACAGCTTCATCAATCAACTTTTGGTACTGCGGCATCTTAGCAGCGGCCAGAATAAGGGATGGATTAGTCGTTGCATCGGTAGGCTGATACTTTTTGATAGCTACATAGATTTGTATTTAATTTATCAATATAAATAATAAGGTCTATTTTATCCTTAATATTTAATATAGTTAAACTGCTAATAATTATCATAGAAATATATATGGATTGTATTTTCCCATTAATGAATCCTGTGTTGTTTTCAATACAGTATTCATTACTGCAAAAATTCAATGTTCTCAATTTAAGAGACTGAATTAATGAATGTTTAATAATGAAAATATTAAAGTATGCATGCACGAAGAGTTGACTCAACAATAATAATATGTTACACAGGTTTTTTTCAATTAAAAATGTTACCTTCGAAGTCTCCAGTATCTGCCACTACAGTGGTGTAGGTTTTCAGCTGTTCGAGAGAAGTACCCATCCTTGTGCGTTTCTTTTGTGGTTCTGAAGACATTGTCAAAGTTTCCTTGTCTTTTATCCTAGTACAGTAGAATGACAATCGAAATTAATGCTATGTCCGTGATTTGCATGTGTGCTTCATGGCAATCGTAATTTGTTGCAGCAAAGTAGCAAATAATTACATAGCCATACTTGGTACCTTGTGGTACACATTAATGCATATTGGTGCAGTACATTGAGTTTAAGAAAGTACATTGGCATTGGTACATACCTAACTCCCCAACCAATAAGACCATGTCATGACTCATTGTCAGCAAAATAAAGACAAGAGCTGGCTATACATGACATAAAATATTATCACATCACAATTTCTTATGATTTTTGTTATCAGAACAAACTGCAAGTATCTAAGCTATGTTTGTGCTTACTAGGTACGAACAGGAGTGATACTTACTTTCATTAATATTTTTCAATGTAGTTACATACAGGCAAACATTAACTAATAATAAGTACTAATAAATGTCGACGATAGTAAATTAGTAGTTTTATCAGGAATGCTTACTAGGCTAGGTATTTTAAGCAAAAGCAAGACACGCGAACACAACTACATATAAGATAAAATGTTTAACATTGTTTGCATAATGATGGAAATATACATCGGAATTAATCCGTGTGCTTCAAAACACCCAAATATATACTCTACGAGTCTACGAGTAGTGACTTAATCTTTTGTCAGGCTAGGGATTAACTATTACTAGGTATATCCAATTTGTTCCATACTGACTCTCTTTTAGATAACCGAGTTGCTTAAACAAAACAGTGGTCAATTAAGCAGGTCGTGGCCTTGATGCTCTAATGTGCTACATGAGATTTGCCGGCCGGTGTCATGTGTGCAATGTGCAGTTAAAAGATGTGGGTAAACATCAATAAATATTATGATCAAATGCATCAGTTGATGAATAATTTGGGCAGCTTAGAAGATAGTATAGTGTTAGTGTAGAAATACATAATACGTGCTCTATGCCTAACTAACTATCACACTACTGTGCAGTGCAGTACAAGTACAACTCTTTATATTGATATTAGAAAAAATGATAATTGAATCTTAATCATATGAGTCAAGTACTGAGGTTTATTTAAATGCTGGATGAAAAGGAAGATGAATGCGTGCCTCTTTTCCTTTTATTAACACAATTAATGTATATGAAGTATGAATAAACCATTTAGTGTGTATCAAGCAATAAAAATTTATAAAGTTGGGAAATTACCGGCTGAGTTAGCAGAAGGGCTTTCAACAACTTCCTCTCCTCTGGAATCCGCAAAACAAAAGAGCCCAGTTGAGAGTGACTGAGCTGCCTGTGGAATAAAACCTGGATAGGATAGGTTGAAGGTCATTCTTAGGTTGTAGCTGTGCTGGTTCGAGTATTGGACGATTCCGTTGCGCATCCCACGAGTTCAAGATCATTTATTGAAGTGCAAGTGTAGTGGATTGACGTAATTGGCATTCAGTTTCAGTTGTCAAATCAGGGAAGCAAATTCCAAATTCACATAGGTATATGCATATCATACATGATACGATGCTACGATGCATGCTGGCCGACCGGCAGACTGATGATTACTCTGCTCTAAAAACTTCAAACCGGTGGGACATGGTTGTGTAACGTAATATGTTCAATATATCTGCTTTGTCTACTACATAATTATTACAAAAACTTTACAACGTAAACGCCCTATACAGTTCTCCAGCCTGAAAGAAAGTTCTACTGAAATTTACAATTTTTAACTCATTTTGTAACAGATGCTATTTAATTTGGGGGATTGTGCTAAAATGTACTCGCTTTGTCCAATTACTTCACTACTCTGATAAAGTGATGAAGCAAGCATTGCATCGTCATAATCAGATGCTCGCTTTGAATCAAAAGCCCTACCACCCTCAACTAAATTGTAAGAAAATGAAGATTTGTATGAAGAATACCAAAGTTTTCCTGATTCACGTGATTTTTGATTCCATGCGACCCCATTATTATCTTTTGACCAGATAGGCCGAAACATGCATGATTTTTTTTTCAATTCTGCTGGATTTCTGTCTGTATTGAGTAATATGTCACTTTGTCTACTTTCTTGACACAATTTTAATTTTCTTAACGTCTGAATTCATTCATTAAACACATTATTACAGATCCGGTTGTGGTTCTCTATTAGTCGAATTCCAGGTTTTGAGCATTTACGGTACATACAAAATATTAGATACCTCAATCAAACTACCCATCATGCAACATGAATGATATCGTACAATGCAATATGCAGCTAGGATAATAAACATGCATGGTTGAAATGGAAATGGAAGCATCTACTATACTATTACTTCTTTCATATTATAATATAATACAATAGTGGGCATCATAAGTTGCAGATTTTGCAGTGCAGCATAATATAAGCAATGTTGTGGTAAACCATGTAAGTTCATATTCTAATGGTTTTTACAGCTCTTCATCATTCACCAACGTATTATATACTTTATTAAGGTCCCAATTTTTTTAAAAATGTAATGTGATAAAATTGAAGTATCTACTTTTAATGCTCCGATATTTGCTCTAAAAATAGAAATTCCTCTAATAGAAAAATAACTCAAATGTGGTTTACATAAATTGGGGATTTCATAATCCATACTAAAATGTTTTTGGCAATTTAATAATCGATTTTTAGGGAGCATGTTGTAGTAGGTACTGAATCAGATCTCAGCCCATCATATTACAAGTATTTTAATGTATGATCGCATATCACGGTGAATGCAAGATCTACACGTAGACGTCTGTAGGCGACTCAGGCTAAAAGTAAAATCAAAGTATACAGTAAAAGCAGATTTTGGTAAATCGTCTCGTTTGTATGTAATAAACAGACATGAGATATTTATTTAAAAAAAATGTTCCATATAGTTTAGAATTTGGCTCCGAAACTTTAGATGTCGACGTTTCATGACATTTCAAGAATTTTGACACCCACTTTTTTAAAATATTTAAAATATTTGGAGCTAAT